>VUQH01003708.1:0-13188 GCA_015106775.1 Etroplus canarensis | reverse complement strand
GGAAATCTGTGACTGCTGCTGGGCTGGTTGTGCAGGACAGCTGAGAAGCAGATGTGAACTGTGTCCTTCAATGCCTTCAGCTGAGACTCCTGTCCCCAAACAAGATTACACACACAAGAAGATTTCTGAATCACTCTATGTCGCCTTCCATCCACATGAGAAATTTACTTAAGCATTAAAGCCATGACAGGGCATGCTTTGAAGTGGTTTTAAAAAAAAAAGGCTAGAAGGCATCGTTAGGCAACACATGAAAAGCAAGTCAGTAGAGCAATAAGAAATAATGCATATTCAAAAATAATTTGCTTTTAATCAATAATAATGGACAGAAATACTGGCTTAACTCTGATGTTGATATCTGTTTAATCAGTTCTTCTCTCCCCAATAGAATTTAAACTCATTTAAATTATAGATAAATAACATGATACACTACAACATAAATCTGGTACATGTGTTCACTGGGTTGAAAATCAACACTGTGATGAGAAAATTGCTATAGCAATTATACTGTTTTACTTCTACACTTAAAATATTCTAATTCTGATCAACACATAGCCACAGAGATTTAAACACACTAATATTACTTCACATAATTTATTCTTATAGTAATCATTACAAATTGGTGATACCCCATCCATTTTATTCACCTTATCCAGTGCAGTCTTCTCTAGTTCTTCCTTGGCTGCAGTTAACTTGTGCTCCAAGTCCATTAGCTGCTGCCCCTGCAGAAAGACATGAGTTTTGACTCAGCTGAACCCTCTTTGTACTGTGCAAACAAAGCACTTTCTTCATCTCTGCCTCATATCTTCAGCAATATCAGTAACAAAAATCTATAGCACACGGGATTAAGGTTTCTCTTTGTTATTTTGCAGAGCATTACTTTTGTTCTGACTTTTTAAAATGTATACTATGACATCTGACACACACAGATTCAATTCATTTGATTTCTTCAAGTTTAGCTTCAACTTAAAATGGACTCAGTTATTTTTTTAATATTAAACTAGAAAATACCCCACAATGACAAACTGAAAATAATTCTTTTTGGTTTGTTTTGTGAACCTTGTAAAATTCTATAATTTCCCAGCAACAGTCCATGATTGAAGTCCAGTTGTTCCTAACTGAATTAATGGGGCATAATTAGGAAAGGCATACATCTGACTATTTGAAATCTCACAGCTGATGGTGTATGTCAAAGTGAAAACTAAACCATGAAATTGAGAGAATCGTATACCTGCTTTGATCTGATTGCCCAGCCAAACAGTTTTCAGAGACAAAAGACCCTGATCAGATGAGCAACCAAAAACCTAATAGTCAGTGTGAAAGACATCCCAATAATCCTTTGTGGAAATGGCAAGGCCTCACAGAAGCATGGGTTACAGAAGCCATTCCTCTCCATATAATAGCCCACTTGGAGTTTGACATAAAGCCCGAAAGAGTCTTAGATAATCAGAAGCAAAATCCTTTGGTCTCATGGAATAAAGATGGCCACAGTTCTTAAAAAGCAAGTGTAGAAGAAATTAGACACTGCGGATCACCTCATTATTACCATCCCTGCAAGCATGGTGGTGACAACAGTGGTGGTGTCACGTTAAATGAAAAGCTTAATGCAGAAAAAATAAAGCAAATCTAAAAAAAATTGAAAATGACAGTGCCATCCAACTTGGTTGAATCCACTGAATCTGCCAAGAATGGAAGAAATTTTCCCAGGTCGAAGGATCTTTTTCAAGAGTGTCAAAGGTGCCAAATATCAAGTAATGGATACAACATTCCTCAAATATTTGTTGCTTTGTTTGTCATTGTGGAGTACTGCATGTGGATTGAAGAGAGAGAAAAAAAGTTAAATTATAAGATGTGTTATGAGACTGAAACTTAACAAAAGTATGGAATTCACTGTACACACAGCTTAAGCACTGAACTGTGTATACATTATAGTACTCAAATGACTCCTGTGGATTTTTAAAACTGATCACTGAGAACTCAGTAACCCTCCTAAGCAAAGCAACATTTGTCTCATTTAGTTTTTGGTAGTAAATAAATAAATAAATAACTCTGATCTGTTTCATGGAACATACTATACACAGCCTTGAAGAAATAAAAAACTACATAACACAAATAAATTAAAAGCAAGATTGAAAATATCTGTTCCTTGGATAGAACATTTTAGTCTTGTCGGTTATAAGAGTAGACCTCTTAAAACCTTCAAACGTCTTAAAGACCATTTTTCTAGAGTTTAATCCTAATAGCACACACAAAAGGGATGTTTTTAGTAAATGAGCCAATGTACTAACTCTTCATGATGATCAACAGAGCTCCCTCTGAAAAGTCTTTTATTATTGATAAACTCATCCACAAGAAGACAAGAAACCTACTGGGATTATCTGCATGCAGCCTGTGTGACTGGTGACTTTAAGCCATGAACTTTTACTGGCCTCTTGAAGTGATAAAATACATAGGCTTACATTCAAAACAGCCACAGTCAGGTAACCTAACAAACAGCAACTACAATCTCTGTGCATCCCTCAAGTATAGGAAATTGCAGAGAGGGGTGATGTGAGTGACTGATAGTTTTTGGTAAGCATTATCAACTTATGTGGTGCCTTGGTGAGTTTTGTGACACAGCAGGGACACTTGGCATGTTCACTGATTTCATCTCATTTCCATCTCGATTTCTGCCAGCAAAGTGGTAATTTTAAAGATGAACATGCCTGTCACGTGGAAAAAGTGTTTAAATTCTCTCTGACAGATAAGTCATGCTGTGACTCTCAAGGACAGAGTGGGAATCACTACTATGGGTTTTCACAGATGCCAGAGAGTCAAATCTCACTATCAGAAGGTCTTTTTTTCAAATACAGGGAGTTTAGGACAATTGCACAAAGTCATTTGTAGCTGCTGGGCTGTGCATGAGATGGAATCCTGAGGTAATAAGGACTCGTTCATGGACCCAAAGCCTTATAAAATCCTCATAAAATCTCTTTGTGGCAAATAGAAAATGAAGGTATTCAGTGACAATTGTGAATAATTTTAAACACAAGCAAAACCAAAAGGTATTCAAAAATTAGAGGCTGGAGACTTATTATTAGATATTTGCCCATATGAAAAATGCAATATGAAAACAAAACAAGAAAACAATGTTGATGTCAGAGGAAAATACACTCACTGGCCACTTTATTAGATACACACTGCTAGTACTGGGTTAGACCCCATTTTGCCTTTAGGAGTGCTTTAATTCTTAATTCATTAAGGTACTGGAAACATTCTTCAAAAATCTGGGTCTATACTGACATGATAGCATCACACACTTGCTGCAGATTTGTCAGCTGCACATCCATGATATGAATATCATTCCAACATATCCTAAAAGTGCCCTATTAGATTGAGATCTGGTGACTGTGGACGGCATTTGAGTACAGTGCACTCATTGTCATGTGCAAGAAACTTGAAATGTTATAAGTTTTATGACATGGGGCGCTATCCTGCTGGAAGCAGCCATCAGAAGATGGGTACACTGTGGTCATAAAGTGATGCATGTTGTCAGTAACAATACTCAGGTTGGCTGTGGTGTTTAAACAATGCTCAATTGCTACTAAGGGGCCCAAAGCATTCCAAGAAAATATCCCACACCATTAACACGCTAACACCAGCCTGAACCATTGGTGCAAGGCAGGATGGATCCATGTTTATCATGTAGTTTACACCAAATTCTTACTCTTTGATTTCAATGTTGCAGCAGAAATCAAGACTTCAGACCAGGCAATCTTTTTCAATCTTATTGTCCAATTTTCGTGAACTATGTGAACTGTAGCCTCAGTTTCTTAGCTGACAGAAGGGGCACCTAGTTTGGCCATCCGCTTCATGATTGGACATGTCGTTCATTCAAGAAGCTCTTCTCTGTACCTTGGTTGTTAGGAGTGTTTATACATGTTGCTATTGTCTTCCTGTCAGCTCAAAGAAGTCTGGCCAGTTTACTCTGATCTCTGGTCTCAGCAAAAGATTTTTGCCCAGAGAAAAGTCACTTAAATTAATTTTCTTTCCCATTTTGACGCTCAGTTTGAACTTCAGCAGGTTGCTTGACCATGTCTACATGCCTAAATGGATTGAGTTGCCGCCACATGATTGGCTGATAAGATATTTGCATTAACGAGCAATTGAACAGGTAATGAAGTAGCTGGTGAGTGTATTGTCAAATTCTGTCAAATGCAAAATATTTCATTTTGTGGTGTAACTTTAGAGACTAATAAATGAATCAGTTAGAGCAATGAATAATCATGAATGAGCTGAACTGGCTCATAAGTACAGCCACCATTAGTTTGTTATCTAAAAGATCTGAATATTCCATGTGTTTGTATGTGAGCAGCTTTACAGTAGAGAGCCATTACATCCATTACAGTGGGCATCATCAGAGGTCCTGTGAGGACTGCAGGCGCATTGCCACTGACCCAGAAATTATGACTTTCAGGGCTGGTGCCCCTAAGTCTAAAACTTCATAGTTCTGTGCTGAGTCCATTATAGAGGTTTGGGGCCAGTTGGGCACTGCCCACTCTGCTAGATAAGGCATGCAGCAACATCAGGTCATCATTTTTCTTCCCTGTTTGTTCTAAGCTCTAAAAGAAACAGCTCTAGGGGTGATTTTAAAATAGTGATGTGGGGAAGAAATTGTTAAAGCATGAAGACAGCTCCTCTGCCATAAATACTTGTTCATCATACTCAGTCAAAGCACTTTTGGTTTTTCTAAAGTTTTTTTTTTTTTTAATAACTTGGCAAGGCAGGGGGACCCTGTCTCTTTGTAGTGTGTACAGTTTAGGGCTGACACATGATTTCAGTTCAAAGTTGTGTTAGTTCTTTATTTGTCCTTCCAATCCAAAGGCTAGTAAGAAAAGTTGTCCACTGAGGAAAACACTGATAACACTGGCTTCTTTTCTGTTACTCCAGCGAAACAACTGTATCTTTTTCCAGTCTTCATTTTTGTATTTTATTTGTTTATTTATTTGCAGCCATACCTGTCACTTCAAATATTGAATGGTTGCAAAAAATAATTTTGCTGATTCTGCTGTATTTATCATCTTGTGAGGCTTTTTTCCTTCCTTTTTTTTTGCACTGTGACATTGTGTTGCAAAAGGTTCTTTGATAGGGTACAACAGCTGTCATAACCAATTCAATTGCCTCCTGGTCAAGGTGCCTTGACTGACATCCCCCCTGTGATGCTGATGACATTTCTGTATCTTGAGTGACTCGCTTCCACTTCCCGCTCCTTTGGCCCCTGCTGGGCTTTTGATCACAGCACATGGGGAATACAGATGAGTTTTCAGGAATAACCAGAGGGATTGGACGTGATGCATTTCTTGCTGACCTTTCCATCAGATCAAAAAAAAAAAAGCAGCAGTTTCTGTCATCTTGGAAAGATGACTGTTTTCACAAGATAAAGACAATGATCAAATTAGCCTCATCTGTCTACAGCTGCAAATCACTAAAGCCCGTGATGTTTTAAAGGTCCACATGAAATGTTTGGTGACATTGAGCAATAACGTTGTTTTATGCGAGTGACTGATGCAATTTGGAGACAACGATTTACGAGCAGTGACACCAAGCAAACAAGTCAATGCATCCATCATTCACAGGCTAGAAATAGAACAAAGAACAGGACATCCAGGGACAATATATTCAGGTGTAGGGCTAGAAGCATAAAATTGTGTCCATGGGGACTGGACCCTTTTTATTCAGTTATGTCTGACATGGTTTTAGGAGTGATAGATTTAAAACATCAAAACACACATTGAAGAAGTGGCATTAGAGGGCATAGTGGCAAAAATGTCAACTGACATTTTACCCCTGCAAACAAGGCCTGAAAGGTCAGTCCTTGTACCAGAGAATGCCAATAAATATTATGTGAGCACTCAGATCTAGGAATATTTAGTCCTTGCAATACATGGGGCAGTGGGGCACGCATGGGTGTGGCAACAATACAGAAAAGTGACCTGTTTGCTAATGTTTTTATTGTGCTTGCAGAGGAAATATGTGAAGAGGAGGCAAACATTTGATTCCTTAAAATGTGTGCTGAATTGTAGCAACGCATAGCGTCATCTGTAATTTATGTCTTGAAGATTCCCTTATATGATCTAATGCATAATTCTGTATCAACTTCATCCACTGCTGTCTAAATCATTTATCCACATACCTCCCAAGATTAAATAGGATGGGGTGAATCTTGCAGAGGGGAAAACAGAGGACAAGACTTTGCAGTATGTTCACTAAAAGCTGGCCAACTGACTTTGCAGTCTGCTGCCTTGCTGGATGGGACTTCATAATTGCAAACTGAATTAATTGGAGCCCCTTCTGTGATGGGATCATCCTTTCAAGGCGGTATGAAGTACCTGTTTACCCCTGGTCTGGAGCTACTATAAAGCCACCCACCTTCAGTTTGAGCTTACCTTAAAAATTAAATCCTTTTTGCCGTACCGCAGTTCTTTCAGTTGAGCCTGGATTTTTTTGGACTGCAAGAGGAAGATAAGGAAATAAGTGTTAGCTTATTCAAATAACGAAATTGGTTTTAGATCACGTAGCAGGATTCTGCCAGCTGCAGCAGAAGACTCCTTTGTGAGCGTTCCCTGGGCAAAGCTCTGGCTTAAAGGAAGGCCCTACTGAGAGGGAGAAAATATCAAATCTACCCTTCACTGAACTGCATAGTCCACACAATGATGCCGTCATGCACTGGATTCTTGCCCACTGTCTAAACCTGAATTCTCACTCCCACTACACACATTACTGCCATCATCACCACACACATGCAGTCTCTCACCCATCTTCAGTAAGCAGCTCACACAAACAGAGCACTTCTTTACTGCCACCCCCAAACATGCACGGTGACCAGCTCTGCCTGACATTCTCCTTGCTGCTTTACTTCAGTGGGCCCAATACAAACAGAGACTTTACCCTAGATAGCTCGATACACAGCCATCCTAAAAGCTGATCATGATGTTAGCATGAACACTACACAGGACACAACAGAATTTCAGAGGGTTACTCTGAGAGTCCTCAGTGAGGCTGAAAGATGTTTTTACGGTGTAGGTAGCGTAAAGCCTTAAAAATAAAATGTGGCATGAGGTCTAATCTTTTACCAAAGTACAATGAACACATCGCTGAAGGACAAATTCACTTCACAGGGGTTTTTTGTAGTTGACGAACACCTGTGTCTTTTTATATGAGATTCTTTATTTTGGTTTTGTTCTTCACTGAGTGATTCCATGCCTGAAGACGCCTACCTCTGTCTTGTGCAACCGGGTTCAAAAATTGTATTCTGGGGTTCCTCATAAAAAAAAAAAAAAATATTAATAATAATAATAATATTTAAAAATAAATAAATAAATAAATCAAATGTTAGGTTAAGTAAATATAAGTCAAACTTTACAACTGTATCTCACAGATATATGCAATTTAAAAAGTGTTAGCAAATTAATTTTGTTTGTGAAGCTTTAAGGATACTCGCCAGTAATAGAATTAATAATTTTAAAAGACCACATAATTAAGTGCTGTGGAGTATTAACTAATAAATGCAAAGATCATAATGTACTTCTCTCTTTGAGTTCCTAAAGCCTTTGTGCATTTTTTACTCAGAATAAACTTTGTGTGCTGTCTCCTCTGCCCAGATGAATCACCATGGACAGGGGCAGAAAACAACACTCCATAGAAATGTTGAAAATCTTTTGAAACAGCTAGCATAAACTCAATAATTAAAGCAGTTTAGTGGTTTAGGTTACCTTGGGTATAAACTAAGGAATTCTATATGAGCCAAACTCTGACTCAAATGAAGGAGACTTCAAAATGTATTTCCATTATCTGCCTTGATGACATGGGGCCACAGAGAATCAAAGAAGTAGAAGGCCACTTTCGAATTGTCAAATGTTTTCTTCTTCTCCATTCTTGGGTGCTTTCAGATTTATGATTTAGTTCATTATACTGTTATAATAGCCATGCTTTTCAGTCAGAAAAGTAAAAATTGTCTGTTTCAGGTTGGGGATGTGTTGTTGCCACAAATGGAGGAGTATCTCGGGGCCGTGTCGTCAAGTGGGGGCAGAATAGAACTGGAGATTGAAGGGTAGATTGGTGCAGAGTAGGCATTGAAGTGGACCCTGTACTAGACTGTCTTGGTGATGACAGAGCTGAACCTGAAGGTGAAGTTGTAGATTTACTGGTTTATCTACCTCACCTATCACAACAAGCTGTGGGTGGTGACCAAAAGAATAAGAGATGCATGCAGTGAAAATGAGTTTACTCCAAAAGGGTTCCAGGGCTAACTGTGGGGGATAGTGTCATTCTGAAGGGACTCAGAGTGAAAGCAGTTGACCTGTTTTGAACATGTCCAGCTGTGAGAAGACCCCAGGGCGGGCCTAGGACAAGAGATTACATCTCTCAGCTGGCAGCTGGCCTCCATACCCTCCCATTCCCTCCCCAAAGGGCTGGATGTGGCGGTTGGGGAGAGGAAGCTCTGGGCAGCTCTGCGTACACTGCTGCCCCAGTGACCCACACCCAGATAATCGGTTGAAAATGGATAGATGGCTGGATGGAGCCGCAATGACCTGCAAATGAGACAGAGCCCACTGACCCCCAGGCAGTATGTTTTGCTCCAGTATGCTTTGATAATTTTACGATTTCACTATGCTCTGCACAAATTCAAGGCATTGTGAGTCAGAGATAGCAAAAGAACCCCATAAGATAACTGTGCTACCTCCATTTAAAGTGATGATGGACTTTCTCAAATGCTTCAGTGTTTTTTTGTTTCCTGTGAATAGAGAACTGGTGTGACTCACCAAAAACTCCAGTTTTGTTACATCTGTCAAAGGGCAGTTTTCAACAAACAGTGTGACTTTGGCAATATGCATATGCGTGAACTCTTTCTTGAAGAAGTACTGGGTGTTCTTAAATTAATGTGTTGCTTCTTTGGGTCTGCTTGTACACATTTTGTTTGTTTCTTTCCTTCAACACTCATACAAAAAAACTTTAAAATTACCATTAATAGCAGCATATGTAGTCCCAGGACCATTAGACCACTTGCAATTTCTAGCCTTTACCTTGACCACTTAGCAGTCATTCTCCTTTCTTTATTCTCTTTTTTGATTTATTCTGTGGCAAATCTGGCCTGAAGCCAAATAAAAATATATTTTCACATTCATCCATTTTACTAAAGCAACCACAATAACAAATCAAAAAAAGTTTAGAGGGGGAAGTACTTTTGAAAGGTTTAATAATAGAGGCAAACTTTCATCCATAATTTTATAATTCACTGGGCGCTTTTATGAGCAACTTTATAAAACACAACTACCAATTAAGCAAAATAACATCAAGTGGATGAGATTTTCCTGAATTTTAATCAAACAATAACACTGCATATATTTTTTGTTTGTTCACTGTTTGAACCTTTAGTGAAGTGGTCATATTTATCTTTTTTTCTCCAAGAATAAGCTGCACCCAAAATAAAATGGAGCTACTCAACATTATTCTGTCAGAAAAGTGGAACTAAATTTCATTTGTCATGTCTAGAATTTTTAAGACTTTTGACAGAGGGCATTGAGGAAGCAATTTTTTTTTTAAGGCCCTTAATTTGACCTAAATGCATTCAATTTTTCAGACTTTTAAGAATCTATCAACTTCCTTTGAGGGTAACTGAAGAGCATGGTGATAATGTTCTACGGATTCATTAGTATGAGCAAGATTTCTTATTATGCAAAGACAATCTGTCATTAATTTAGAATACTTATCAGTGCAGCTATAAATAATGTTTTTAAATGCATTGTCAGTCAAAATGTATTTTTTGTTGAGAAAATTGTTTTTCTATGTACAGTTAGGGGCATACGTTTTGAAACAATGATAATGTTTTTTGTAATTTTGCCTCTCTACACTACCACAGTGGATTTGTAAGCAGTCAAAACATGATCAGTTTTCATTTAAGGGGTTTGACAAAAGATTTTCCTTAAATGTTTAGGAATTACAGCTACACTTGTACAATTGTGCCATTACTTTTGAGTCCCTTCTCAGAGGCTCAAAAGTAGTGGCATGATTAATTGATAGGCTGTTAGGCTGGTTCTTTTGTTATTCCATGACAAACTAAGCAGACAAAAAAAATCTGAAGCTGACTACATATACTGAACTTGAATTTGGTAGGTGTTCACTGAAACTCTCAATATGAGGCCCAAAGAGATGTCAGTGCAAATGAGGGACACTATTATTACTCTCAGAGAGATAGCAAAAGTTTTAGGAGTGGCCAAAATACCAATGTGGGGCATTCTGAAAAGAAAAGAATGCACTGGCCAGCTCAACACCACCAAAAGGCCTGGAAGACCATGGATGACAACTAAAGTGGATGATAACCAAATTCTTTGCTAGTAAAAAAAAAAAAAAACCCTACATAACATCTAGCCAAGTCGAGAACATTCACAAGGAGGCAGGTGTATCATTGTCAAAGTCTAAAATCAAGAGAAGCCTTTATGAATTTAAATATAGAGGGTTTGTAACAAGGTATAGAGCATTGGTTATACTCAAGAACAAGAAGCCCAGATTAAAATTTTCCAGAAAATATCTAAAAGAGCCTGCCCAGTTGTTTACACCTAAGTCAGTCACTGATTTTCAACCAAGGATTGAAAATCATCCTTATATTTTTTAAAAAAGAGAAAAAAAGAAGTAAAAGATATTTTGTTAGTTTATTCTATTACTTCTGAACTTTTGAAAATGGGGGAGTATGGAAGTGGCTGCAATTCCTAAACAGTTAATGCAATTCTTTTGTTAAACCACATGGATTAAAGCTGAAAATTAGCACTTCGATCACATTTTGAGTGTTTGATTAAATTTAAAATCCTCTGTTGTGATGTACAGAAGCCAAAAAAAAAAAAAAAAAAGTTGTCATTGTCATTGTTAGGTTCAATGTATGCATCTAACTGCACACAGTAGGTGTAGTTGCAGCAGGCCCACATCAGCATTACAGATTTGTCTTCTTCCACATTTAAACAGATTTTCCCATTTGTAAAGTGTGTATGGCTTAAGCATGATAGCTAAGGCAGTCCACTGATTGGCTCAAAGCCAAAATCATTGTGACAGAAGTATATATTTCATTTAGGTCATTTCATTTGGGGTAATCTGATTTATTCAGTGCAGATAGTGACGTACTGCAGCATAATAATACATTTGCTTTATTTCAAGATCCTGCTTTTGTATGCTCCCTTTGCACAAATAAATTCTGTTGTAGGATACATTCTTAAGATGGGAACATACATCTCACAAAAAAAGGTTTTGTCAACGGTTTCAAATGAAACTGCCTTCATTACTGCTTTGTGAATGGAGCATTCTAATATTGAATTTAACTGCATATGCAGCTTAACCTCTTTAGCACTTACTGAGAAAGTAGACTCAGTAATAAATATGTTAATTTTGAGAGAAAATGATGAGAGACATGTTGCTGAATTAGTTATCAATCGTCACCTTCCATGGTGGAATGAATGAATGAATAAGTAAGTTTTGTTTTTCCCAGATTAGTGTACTTGGTGTTTGAACACAGAGTGCACTGTAGAACTCTCTCCCATAGATACAACCAAAGTCTATTAATAAATGGTAGCAAACAACATTTATTAAAATAAGTGATGCTTTGTTGAGAAAGACTAGTCTGATATGTTTCCTGTCTCATTAATTGCCGCAAAACACACAAGATGATGATGGCTCTATTCACAAAGCCCTATAGAATTAATTACATGAGGCCATTCACCTTGAAATTCATCATTACAGGAAATCTTCCCAAATCCAGCACATTATATCTTATCTGCATATGTAAGGTCTGGGTTATGCAATGCCTCCATTAAAACCAAATACAACAACGAAATGTAATTCCAGTAATAACAGGGCTGAAATATTGAGTGTAACAACATCCTTCATCCAAATGATGACACCATAAATTTCACAGAATAGGAAGTAGGAGATAAATTTATGCCAGCAAGGAAAAGATGCGCAACAGACTAAATGGCATCTTTAATGCTATGTGGCGGTCTCCTTTGCTGAATGGTCTTAACCTTGACACTGACTCAAATTTTTGAGCTATCAGATGTCCCCCCTGGGATATCAGTTGCTGTCTATGAGGAGGTTCCATGACATTTTTCCACTGAAATGGATAAAGAGCAAAAAAGGCAGATACAAAGCTTCATAGCAGGTTTCAATTCAAATGAAATGCTTAATTTGTCAATTTTTTTTTTTTTTGGGGGGTTGGGGTCTTTGGCAAAGTGAACACACATGTTGAGACAGGGCACTTGCTACTGACTTTCCTCACTGAATCAAACAAAGCCTGACTGAACCTCGCTCAGCTATCCCTAAACGTGATTATCTTTGAACATTAATATTTTCAACATTATATTTTTGTATTTTTGAGAATAAAAAAAATTATAGAGTACAGTATGATTTATTGAGACTATTCTAAATAATTTAAGATCAATTTAGTGAAAATGATAACACATCGCTAAATTGTTTTCAATAAAGATGAAGCAAATGGAATAACACAGCCAAGAGTATTATTATCCCTATTAACCCTCATAACATGTAACGGAGTTGTTTGCTTCTTATGCCCAGATGGAAGAATTTACTGATCAAATGTCTTGGCAACACTCATACGTGGCACTTCTTCTTCTTTTTCTTCTTCTTCTTTTATTCGGCTGCTCCCATCAGGGGGCGCCGCAGTGGATCATCTGCCTCCATCTCACCCTATCCCTTGCATCCTCTTCCCTCACACCAACCCTCTGCATGTCCTCCTTCACTACATCCATGAATCTTCTCTCTGGTCTTCCTCTTCTCCTCCTGCCTGGCAGCTCCATCTTCAACATCCTTTGTCCAATATATCCACTATCCCTCCTCTGAACATGTCCAAACCATCTCAGCCTTGCCTCACTGACTTTATCTCAAAACTTCTCAATCTGAGATGTCCCTCTGATGTACTCATTTCTATTCCTGTCCATCCTGGTTACTCCCAGAGAAAATCGTAACATCTTCAATTCTGCCACCTCCAGCTCTGCTTCCTGTCTTTTTGTCAGTGCCACTGTCTCCAAACCATACATCATAGCAGACCACACTACCATCTTGTAAACCTTCCCTTTCACTCTTGCTGTCACAAAGCACCCCTGACACTTGTCTCCACCCACTCCACCCTGCCTGCGCTCTCTTCTTCACCTC
>VUQH01003704.1:32373-44191 GCA_015106775.1 Etroplus canarensis | reverse complement strand
CCCTCCCCCCAAAATTAAAAACATTCAAGCCTTATAACGCCGGCTTATTTAATTCTATTAGATATTACAGTTATATGTTTGGTATGTTTCAGCAGGGGCGATTCTAGAATCAGAGATTTATGGGGGCTCAGCCCCCAATAAGAATGTCACTGCCTTGTGATTAATATATTAGTGATACAATAATATTTAATGATTTTTTTTTTGCAAATTTAATAATAACAGAAGACAGTGGAGATGATCATGGACTTCAGGAAAGTCACAACTTCTTCCGCTTCCTGGGCTCCACCATCACCCAGGACCTCCAGCGGGAGCCAAACATCAGCTCCTTCATCAAAAAGGCCCAGCAGAGGATGTTCTTGCTGCTGCAGCTGAGGAAACTCAAGCTGCCAACCAAGATGCTGGTGCAGTTCTACACGGCCATCATCGGGTCCATCCTCACTGCCAGGGACAGGCACAGGCTGCAGCGCATTGGGCGTGCTGCTGAGAAGGTGATCGGCTGCAGCCTTCCATCTCTCCAGGACCTGTATGTCTCCAGGACTCAGGGGTGTGCAGCTGACCCTTCTCCCCCTGGACACGGACTGTTTGGCCCTCTCCCCTCAGGCAGGAGGCTAAGGTCCATTAGGACCAGACCCTCCCACCACAAGAACAGTTTCTTTCCCTCTGCCATCAGAATCATGAACACCAAATATCCTGATATCTGAGCACTTATAATTGCACATTCACACTGCATCTGCTGTTCTACTGCTCATTGCAAATCAAAAGTACATGCACATCTGTATATACAGAGTTTCATAAGTTTTATAGTTTTATAGTCTTATTGCTTTATTATTTTATCTTAATTTTACTCTAGTTGTATTTATCTATTTTGTTCTCTTACTCTGTGTTCTATGTTTCATGTTGCACCATTGCACCTAAGTAAATTCCTAGTTTGTGAAGCCTTCACTGACAATGGCAATAAAAATCATTCTGATTCTGATTCTGATTCTAATTATAATAATAACATGGACTATTCTGGGCAGCATGATGGTGCAGTGGTTAGCACTGTCACCTCACAGCAAGAAGGTCTGGGTTCAAATCCATCAGCCAGTCAGCTGGGGCCCTTGTGTGGGTTCTCCCTGGGTGCTCCAGCTTCCTCCTACAGTCCAAAGACATGCAAGGAGGTTAGGCTGGCAATTCTGAATTGACCTTAGGTGTGAATGTGAGCATATCTGCCTCTCTGCATTGGCCCTGCAAATGACTGGTTGACCTGTCACCCTGTGACAGTTGGGACAGGCTTCAGCACCACCTCATGACCCCAATAAGTGGAAGAAAATGGGTGGATGGAATATGCTGCTATTCAAAGGTCTTCAGTTAGGTACACATTATGTTGCTTTCAAAAGCAAGCTAGTTAGTTGGATGGTCTACTGTAGTGTCTAAGAATAATTTAGAATGAACAATCACTGATTTCAGTACACCTGTTTTAGGGTGGACGCTTTAGTTAATGAAACCTGGGGCAAATACTCAATCATGATGGCCAGACTTTTCCAAAATAAGTTAAAAATCAATTTTTAGCAAAGCAAACACTGTTTCAGTTTCTTAGGGCAGTCCACCAAATCATCAAGCAATTAAAGCAGCATCATTCAATACAAGATTCAAGATTCAAGAGAGCTTTATTGTCATTTCAACCACATATAGCTGACGCAGAACATAGTGAAATGCAAGCTAGCTATACAGACTTTGGCAATAAGGCTGCCTTTCCATGCACCAGTGTAAGAAGCAAACTGTAAGAGATTTGCTTTCACAATTAAGTGTTCCAGCTCACACAAACCTTCCCTTTATTGTGCAGACTCAACACAGGGCATCAGGTAGGCTATCCCTGAGTAAGCATAGATATGTCGTCCCCCCTCTTGAGGCCATGTTTGGAATGATATAAATCCTGTAAAATGCTTTTGTGAAGTATGCTTTTGTGTGAAACTACATAAAGCTAATAACTGATTTGCCAGTGTAGACTATATTGTGTAACAATGTCAGAAAACAATAATAAAATGCATTATTATTAGTACTAGCGGTACTGCCATCCTGAGGAGTGCTATGATAAAATTTAGGGGTGCTTGAACGGCCATAAAAAGGTCTAATTTTTTTATCTGTTGTAAGGGAAGAATTTATGAGCTTTGGGTTAGTTAAAGTAAATGCTCTCTTATCTCACCTTAATGAATTTGACACACCCTTCTTAAATAAAAATTAGCAAATTATCAAAATTATTAAGAGGTGCAAATAATCAAAATTATTTTTACCATATGTGTCTGCACTACAGTTGATCATTTATGATTATTTAATACTTTAATATTACATTTTCACTGCAATTACACCATGCTTTTGTTGCATTTATGAAATTATAGACTATAATTACTACATATGTATTTATCTATCCAGGTACTGTTAAATTCTCTGTTTTCCTGCACAACATTTATTCATTCATTCATTCATTCATTTATTAGATATAAAATCTATACCTGGGGAGTGCAGATGAGCCATTTTTGTGTGTATATCCAGAACCACCCCTGCAGAGGTTCAGCAAAATTAAGAGGGCAATTTTCATAATTACCACATTTATCTACCGTTTGCCACAGGCATAAATGGAATTTTCAAAAAGACAATAAACACTACTACCACTGCTACTTATTTATCTAGTCTCTGGAAGAGGCAAAGACATACAGCTCGGAGCCAGGAGCCGCAGGTTCGAGACTCCTGCCATGCCTACATTCTTTGCCTTACCTTTTACATGTGGTGGGACTTTTTTAGGCAGTATGGCATGAAACAATAATTGTGCACATTTCTATTGCTGCTGAATTCATTTCTGAAAACAAGTTCCTGCTTTCTATAAAAATGTATTCCACTGGCCAAGATGACCCAGCGCTGCAGCCTGTATAAGTCGTCCACAGCGGGCTTTTGTGTCTGAAAATAAATGGAGATGATCAACATGACCTGATCACGTCAGCGCTGGTTTCTTAGTGAACATTATGGTGAACATCGCCACCTGGTGATAATGTGATAGTATCATCATGTGACAGTATTGTATGCAACCATGCTGCTGATGTTGATACAAATTCAATTATGTTTCCAACTTTTTCAGTGAATGCCATGGATCAAAATATGTAAAATAAATAAATAAATAAATTCACATGACCTTTTAGGATTATAGTTTTTTAATCCCTACAGAATATTTATGTTTTACTAATCATTAAGTAGTGGAACAGTCTTGCTGTACATCTGCTCCATTCTTTTCAGAGAATATCATGGCCTACATTTTAGTCTACTACATTTATATAACAGCTGTAGTTTGTGTACAGCTTCAAGTAATAGTGAATTTATGATGAGCTTATGCAATGTATTGTTGTATAATAACCACAGGATAAAAAAAGGCTCTACCTCAGTCATCTACAGCCCTGAAATAAGGTGAAGGAATAAAAATCTTTTATTCACATTTGCAAAGTTGGTTTTTCCACTCTTTTAAAATATTTTGAGTGCTTTGCATGGGTTAAAAGTTGTCTAACACACTAATTTATAAAATGTTCCACAATTATAATTAGAATAAATTAAGTGCAGAAATTGCTGCAATGACGCTGCAGTTTAGGTCTTAATGACGGATAAATCTATTTAATTTAACATTTGAGTAATGGTACTGTTTGTGGTAAGGTTGCTCAGTATTGCATATTTTTCTGCAGTTAGGTCCATAAGTGCTTTGAACAATGACACTTTTCTTTCTTTCTTTCTTTCTTCAGTAATTTTGCCTCTTTACATGACCACAGTGGATTTTAAATCAAACAATCAAGACTGTTGTGACTGAAGTGCAGACTTTGAGCTTTAAGGGGTTTGACACAAGAATTAACTGTTAGGAATCACAGCCATGTTTATACATGGTTCCTCATTTTTCAGATGCTCAGAAGTAATTAGGCGAAGGTAATTTTATATATAAGGATTGATTTTAATACTTGGATGAAAATTCTTTGTAATTAATGAATGTCTGAAGTCTAGAACCAAATTTTGCAGTTCGTCCCTTGACATGCTCTGCCAGGGCTTTACTGCAGCTGTCTTCAGTTGCTGCTTGTTTTTTAGCCTCTCTGCCTTAAGTTTTGTTTTCAGTAACTGAAAAAGCATATTCTCTTGGGTTGAGGTGCACCATAGAACACCATCATATCTGTACATATTTATTTATACATAACAGAGCATCTAGACGGCTATCAATTTCCCCCTAGGATTAATAGAGGATTCTGATTTTGATTAACACCTGGACTATTTCTTTTATTGCTATATCATGTATATAGAGTATACAGAACTGTTTTTACCTTTTTATTTTGAGTGTTTATGTGATGTGGCACTTTTTCACACAGGGTATATATTTTCATTTTTCTGTCTCTAGCATTTATATCTATTTCTATCAACTATTTTACAGTTTTAACTTTGAGTGTTAATGGGACACAGCGATTTTCACATATAGGTTTTTACGTTCTCATTTTCCTGTCTTTCCTATGTATATTGATTGGAGTGGCTGTAATGTAAGCAATTTCCCCCCCGGGGATTAATAAGGGATTGTGATTCTAATTATTTGTTTGACCTGTGCACTTGTTTTTTTTTTTTCCAGAACTGTCCAGGCTCTTTCATATGTTTTCTGGCAAATGTGACCTTCCTGTTTCAGAGCATAACCAGTGGTTTGCACCTTGTTGTAAACCCCTCTGTATTTACATTCATGAAGGCATCTCTTGATTGTAGACTTTCACAATGACAGCAAATGACAGCAATACAGCTACATATTTCACAGTGTTCTTGACTTCACTGAATGTTGTGAAGGGGTTTTCTTACACAAGGAAAGAATTGTGTGATCAACCACTTTAGTTGTCTTTCATGGTCTTCCAGGCTTTTTGGTGCTGCTGAGCTAGCTGGTGCATTTTTTCTTTTTAAGAATGTACAGGATTGTTGTTTTGCTCACTCCTAAAGATTTCAACATCTCTCTGATAGGTTTACCAAATGCAAGTTCAGTAACTGGAATCAACTCCAGATAGTTTATCTGTTCAGTTTGTAATGGAATAACAGGGAGGGAACAGGCCTTACCTTACTATAAAACTGCTTGTTAGTCAATTGTTTAATTACTTTCGCACCTCTGAAAATGTGAGACTATGTATAAAAATGGCTGTAATTCGTGAACAGTTAACTCAATACTTTTGTTAAACCTCTTGTATTAAAACTGCACTCAACCACATCTTGATTTTTGATTTAAAATATCTAACGGTGGTGTACTGAGGCAAAATTACAAAGATAGTGTCATTGTCCCAAACCTTATGGACCTGACTGTATCTGACATTTTACCACTCACTATGCTAGGTGAACACAGCGAACTTAAATCATGCACACATAGAGAAGAGAAGACTGGTGCCGTGACTTAACAGTTTAATGTAAATCCAAGACAAAGTGTGATTACATTTCTACACATATACAATATGCATATGTGAGCATACAAATTCTCATTAATAACTCGATTCACCTCGGAGACCGAAAAAATGATCAAAAGTAACAGTGAATAACAAGCTATAACATAGTTCACCACAACGCGAGCCCCTTCTCACCCTACAGTTAGTAAAGAGGACAATTAAAATAACTATATTCTTCTATTTGACGAAGCTGTTTGTCTGTTAAAATCCTCCTGTAAAATTTACAATGCTATCATTAGTTTTTTCGAAGCCTAATAAAAATTCACTCCATTTTTCTACAACGAAAATGATTAAGAGAAGCACACAACATCATAATGGTAACACAAGCGCTTAGTAGCAAGTACTCAACTTGTTAGGAGGTTTAATTAATCCTTTTTCTTATTGTCATTATTATATTTATTTAAACATTCTATAAAGCCAGTAAAATATCCATTCTCATAACATACTTAATAATATTAGGCTAAGGAACAGGGTATACATAGAACGCTACATCAACAGATTGAAATAATGAGACATCACACCCCAATAAATGAAAGTAAATAAGAAAAGACAGTTAACAGAGAAGTATACTAGGAAATACTGCAGCACACGTTAGCTTTATCGACAAAGAATGAGATTTTACACCATTGAGAAACCATACAGCAATGGACACAACAGGGGGTCAGGGTTTGATGCACTCTTAGGTCTTTAGAAAATGTTACCAAACTGAATTATCACTTCCTGTAATGGTATTGTGCAAGTAGCTATTTAATAGCTTCAGCCACACAAATTTGATGCGATTATACTGAGGATCCTTTAACATAATCCCAAGCTTAAGACAAACAAGGAAATCTATCTTTGAATGTAGTAGCTTTGGTCAAAGTCCAGATTCCATTGATTAGCTCCAGAAAATTAACCCTACCCTTTAAGTTACTAAATCAGGACCCAAAAATTTTACAACATTGCAGATTGGGGTAATCAGCTGGTACAAATCAATCCATATCCTGGTGTGACACAAATTAACATTAACTGAATATGGTAAGAAATCATATTTGTATCAGTTTTGGTTCTTAAAGTTAAAAGTTCTGAAAATTTGACACCAGTATCAGAAATGGCATCAAACCATGACCACCTTACCCTGAATTCCCCCAAGGAATAGCCAGCAAAAGGAGCAGATCCCCTTAACAAATATTAAAAAAAACAAAACATACACTCTTATCCAAAAGGGCTTCAAGAATGCTTGTGTAACTAGATCATGAATTTCCCGGTGACAGAAAAGTTCATCAGCACGTGATTTAAACACCTAACACCTGTCCTTAAACTCCTTTGTACTTTGGGAAGCAGCTATGACTTTGCCAAATGATGCACAGGTGTGTGATTTGATGTTGCAGGTTGTCTGTTCACTTACTAAGCTTCAAGCCACCTTAGAGGAGTTTGTTCGAAGAAGACTAATGTAGCACTGTGTGTGCCATACTCTCAGGAATGTTTCTCAGTGTTTCCAAAGCTCCGGGACGAGAAGTATGAATGATAACACCATGAGACGAATTGAAAGTTTGAGTGTATCTCAGGAGAATGCCAGGCTTCATAAAGAGAGAACGAGAGAGAGAGAGAGAGAGAGAGAGAGAGAGCGAGAGAGAGAGAGAGAGAGAGAGAGAGAGATGCTGCCTTATGTTTTCTCTAATTTAAATGTCACCTTAAAGCTTTGGAGGTATTATTGGTTATTTGGAAGGCAGTACTTAAGAATAAAGTTGCTTTCTGGGAAGGCTACACTCACCACAGCAACAGAAAACATTTTCATACTCTACTTAAGCACATTTTGGTACTTGTAAGGTCACTCGATCTACATTAATGCTCATATTTCTGATTCCCCCTTTTTATATAAAACACAAAACATTGGTTATGAGAAACAGAATGACAGACAAATGTGTCATACACATCAAGTTATTTTCCACAATGTTTCAAATACATGATTTCTAATAAGTGGATATTTGATTTAAGAAACGAGTGAATGCTTGATAACCCCTAATCCTGAAGATAGCGGCAATTTTACCATACTAGTCTTACATGGGATTTTGCTGGAGATCAAATGTATAATTA
The DNA here is from genome assembly GCA_015106775.1 of Etroplus canarensis. NCBI lineage: Eukaryota > Metazoa > Chordata > Actinopteri > Cichliformes > Cichlidae > Etroplus > Etroplus canarensis. Next base: position 36,650 of record VUQH01003704.1, on the reverse strand, counting down.
TTGCATCATGCATGGCCATAAATGGTGTAGAAATTAAACTAATGGTCACCCACTGAGAAAGATCTAAAGCCATTTCAGATGTCACAGGTCACATATTACATTCATTTTGTGCAGGTGACCATGGTTTTAAAGGTACACTTGGTACATTTTTGATTATTTCATTTTAACAGGTCATTCTATTCAATGGCAAGCTACTCTGAAACTTTTTTTAAAAAAAAAACAAATTAATTTTCTTACAACACCAATAAAGCTATGACATTAACAACAGAAAAATAATTGGCTTTTAAAAAATTTGGGGACAGGTTAGATAATTATTATTTTAATCTAGACATGGGCCAAATGTGAGGAATAATGAAAGTAAAACACAAAAAGAGCTTTCAAACAGATTACAGCTCTTCTAGTAGTTAAACGTCCAGAAACGAGTAACTGTGCTGTTCGCAAGACGTATGCTGAATCCTCCCTGTGCACTTGTATGTTGCATACACATATACATTTCATGGTGGTGGTGAAACATGTCCTCAAAAGCACTTGCAAAGCATTTAAAGATGAGACCAGAAGTTATTGCCTGTCTGCAACGCTGTGGAGGATTGCTTGTACTGTGCTGTGCTGTACATAGTTGATCTGTAGAAGTCTTTGGTGGGACAAGCAAAAAAGTGTAACAACATTTTGCCCATCCTGAAAAGAGTGAGGGTACAGGACAGCAGTGTAGTGTGGGTAATGCCAAATTCCCTCAAATCAGTGGAATGTTTCAGTAGTTTGTCTCATAACAGAGGAGCTAAAAGATTTCAATGGAAAATTATCTCCCTTATGTGTGTGTGCTAAGGCCCCAATGACCCAGAGAAAATTAAGCAGATAAAATAATACAAAATAAAAAGATGACAACAGAACAGAGACAAATTATGTAACCAGCAACATACTATGTAATCACATCTTTAAGTGCCTGGACCCAAGGCTTGCATGCTGGAGCTGATGGGGAGTGGAAAGTTTCTGAGGAAAGTACCAGGATAAAAGACCACTCTGGGGCCCATCAGGGGACTGTTGGGATTTCAAACCTGGGTGCGGCATCCTCAAGCCAAGTATGTATCCATAAGGGCCCCAGTGGATTATCATCAACTCAACACTTACTATCTTCAGCAGTGTTGCAACACTTTACACAGGTGCAACCACCTCAACGAAATACTAAATATAACTGTACATCAGCCCCCAGGTTACAAAATAGACATGAGCCTGACACATAATAAAAACACACACACACACACGCTCTGATAAAACATCAACAGGAATTATTGCAACAATCTCTAAAAATAAACACATGTACTACAGCCATGTCAAAAAGTTCAAGATAATGTTTAAAAAATCACTTCAAATGCAAGTACTATGGCATACCATGAAGGAGAGGGGAAGGCTTTCACTAAATCACCAGCAGTTCTGATGTGCCCACGTTCAAGAGGACAAAGGAGATTAATTTTATTATTAGCTACAAGAAATTGAAGTCTATTAAATCAAGCAGCAAACACACAAAGCGACAGCCCTATTGGTTCTCTAAGTGTTCGGGTATCCTGTCTGGCTGGCGAGGCGGTGTCTGTGGTGAACCTGGTTCGAAGACAAATGGACAGTGACGACAAACCATCCGCAATGTGCCCTTCCAGGTGTATGCTGTGACATTTCCCTTCTGTTCTGTTCAGTGAGATGCTACCCAGACCTCAATGCATTAACTTCCAATTATCTCTGCTGCAGAAACAAACGACAACTGCAGCGAATGACAACAACAAAAATCTTTCATGTCAGAATTCTATGTGTGCATTCAGGTACGCTAGTGCCCCCGCGGCTCCACCAACCACTTGGGCTCAGTGTTACTATCAACCTGCTCTTTGCCAACTTGCTACCATTTTAGTCCCATTTAAAATAGAGAGTTTCACCCTGCCCTCCACGGTCCCCTCCTAAACTGACCCTGCGCTTTCAACCAGCCCCTTAACTCATGCCTACACAGTATCTCTCTCTCAACAACCCTCAGTACTCTGTCCCTTTGCTGCAGCCAGGCTATCTAAGGCCTTACAGAATCATCCTCGTGGCAACAATCACTTTCTGTCAGGCCCTTCGCTCGGACTAGCTTTTAACCTTAAAAAAATTACCTCTGCTGAGTCTCAAACACTACACTGTAACTCACTCCTTGTACATGAAAACTGAGCTAAGATCTTTGCTCTGAGATCACGACACACATTTCCCTTGTGTGCTGAAAAGAAACAAATATATTCCTCACTAAAGCCACATTTCAGGTGCCACTGTGATAGAGGTTTACAGCTACAGCTATACTGTACATTTTCATATTTACATTAATATCCAGAGCAAATGTAGCAAGAATTTATCGACGACTTTGGTAAGTACCCCAGGCAAGTTATCTCATGCACACATAATAAAATAGCTCAGCGTGATAAAAGCTCTGACATTAATCTTTGTCATCTATGGTATGCTGTCATTAAGGACAAGGAACAGCAAGGGCTGAGCCTACACCTGGAAGAGAGCTACAACTGCCCCGATTAGGATGTCAAATCAGGGAAACATGTGTCTCTAAGTATAGCTATAGTCTCTTGTGGCTTTCAGGATCCAAGCCAAGTAAACTGTGTCGTTATATCTGTAAGGCACTACGAGGGAACAATGGTCAAAACCTAAAGACTGAAGAGAGTTTTGAGGAGGTGGACTACACACGCATGGCTGACAGTAGCACACACAGACAATCACGTTGTACATGCCTATGTTATTATAACCACTTTGTGCAATCACATTGAAATAAAGAGGAACAAATAAACCTATTGGTATCCGGAGGGGGGGAACTTCTTCAAACAAACAGGTGCAGACTGCTACATTCTAAGAACGGGGCCCAGCTAAGACACCTAGCTAAAACTGAAGTATCATCATAAAGGTGAAACAGAAAGGAAAAATATCTATAAATACACTAAAAAGTTTGTTGTCTTCTCTTGGTTGTATTTCCAGAAGCCTCCTCTGCTGGAGGAGGTGGCGTGGGAGGAGTTGCCTTTCTCTTCTCCCCACACCGTGACTGATTTGGAAATAGTGAGACAGTTCAAGGCCATCAATATTTTTTTCTTTGAAGAGCAGCAGGTTTCCGTATTTCACCTTTTCCCAAATTTCTTGGGATTCCAAACTTCCAGTCAGTAACCCCTGTTCAACAGTCACTTCCCAAATATAAGAGGGGAAATAAAAAAAAGAAACAAACAAACCAGAAAACCTCCACTGTCCCAAAAGGCCTGCTCCGCGCATCTCTGCAAAACCAATGAGACATTACTTTTCTTATTAAATAAAGCAAAGAATAGGCAAACAAAAGCAAAAACTGGCCCTTTCAAGAGGAAAAAAAATCAAAAGAAAACTTCTTGAACTGTGCCCCTCTGAAATTCAACTCCAAACTTTCCCTTCCAGAGAGGCTGAGAATCTTATTTTTTATTTGCTCTCTGTCGTTATATCTTCAAGTTATACGTGACAGTTTCAGGAGGATTGCAAGTTCCTCTGTCTCTGTTTATGTCTGAGGTCGAGGAGAAGATCTTTAGGATGTTGATGGGCTTAGGGTGGGCTGGGGCTTAGGAAAGGAGCAGCAATGCTGGGTCAGGCTCTCCAGTGTCAGTCAGTGTCTTCTCTAGAGGTAAGGGTACTGGTTCACCTTGGTGGGGCTCAGTGGGTATCCAGTGTAGACAGTGGAGGCGGGTGAGGCGCTGATGTAGGCCTGGTGGGCAAACTGGGCCTGGTACTGGCTGTGGTGCAGGGTGGGTGAGGGCAACACACGGTGGCCCATGCTAACTGGAACCTGGTGGACGATGCTTGGGGGGTAACTTCCGTGCTGGACCGCATGGCGTGCCGAACTCTGTGATGCAACCAGGTGGGCCACAGTGCTGGTAGAGCCCAGTGCAGTAGGGGCTGTGTAGGTGTAGAGGTGGGGCTGGCTAGGCAGGTGCGTGGCAGCCAGATGCGGGTGAACGTTGCCTGTGTGAGAGGGGCTATTGTGGTGAAAGGAATATGGGGCTTGGGTGGCGATGTTAGGGGTGATGTATGCCTGCTGGCGCCGGTGTCCTCCATTACGTTCGGCTACCATATGCTGCTGGGCCTGGATGATGAGAAGATAGAGATTTAGTGGTGTCAGTTCTTTGGTCAGAGCCAATAAAGACACTGCAAGATACAGGTGATAGCTTTATGTCCTATAAAAGATGAGCGTGATATTATTCTCATATAACCTTTAGCAAGAAGGTAAATATATTAAGTTCCCAAAAAGC
>VUQH01003704.1:12797-32353 GCA_015106775.1 Etroplus canarensis | reverse complement strand
AAAAAGCTGAACTGTCTCACCATACCTGGCTGAGATTGAGAGGCTGCTGCTGGAGGGGGTGTGGCCCTGAGCGCTGCTGTCGGTAGGACCCGCCTCCAGTTACACCCCCTGCTATGTGATTATTGCCAGACGCCACCCCATTGGAGGATTTGAACTTGTAAGCTGAATTCTGATGGTTCATTGCATCTGCACAGGAAAGAATACAAAATCTGTTGAATTGGAAAGCAGCAACTTTACCAACAATAATAGCTACTTGATAACACTTGAGGCTGTGTTTTTGAAAGAAGCCGCACATTTACCTGGCATCAGGCGCTCACACTCATTCAGGACCTCACTGTTCTGTGTTTTGAGAGGGGGGATGATGATGGTACGGGGGTTTCCATTGTTGTAGTTGTCCAGGATGGTGGTCTTTGTGTCATAGCTGTTGTTATTGGGGGGCCTTGACTCCACAGTATAGGGACTGTTGTTGCTGGAACAATCGGACTCTGGTGAATCGTGGACTGTCACACAACTGATGACATTCTTTCTCTGCTTAGAAGAAGAGCTGGAGAAAATAGAAGGGGAACAAAAAGAACACAGTTACTGGCAATACCAAATCAAGTCATTTTGGGTAATAGGAGTTTACAATAACTATTAGTACATTCTAATGTTAAACCCTTGTATTACTCTAAAGTCAAAAAGTACTTAAGTTTTTGCTGTAAAGCATATCACATCATTACAGTGTGTCAAATGCATCACAAAGCATCACAAAATACACCCAAGATTGGCACAGTTTGCAATTTACAACTTCATACCGCATCATATTTTCAGTCAGACATCTGCTAAAATAAAAAACTTAAGATGTGTGAAAAATGACTGAATTATGTTATGCTATATTTTTGAAAAGAAAATAAAAGAACACAGAAGAAATAAGATGATAGAAAGTTGGCTTCTTAACTTTGCTTGCAATGGCAGGAAACATATCTTCATCCAGCTAAGTCAAAGCAGATGCATTCTCTGTTTTTGAAAAGGCTCTTTGTTGTCTTTAGTCTCAGATGGCTGATCTCAGACTACAGCCCTTTGTGATGTGTTTATTATGAAATTTCATTTTGCAGCAACAAGCCTCCAAATCTCTTCCATCAGTAGGGATTCACAGTAACACGACAAGCACAAGTGACCCCAGTAACAAAGTTCAGTCCTGTGAGTGCACTAAACAGCCCTGACCTATTGTTTTGTTTGTGGTCATCTTCCTCATCTGTGTCACTGCTGATGGTGATGATGCTGACTGCAGGGCTGGGTGTGTCGGGGATGATGATCGTCTGCCTGGGGACATTGTGCTGGTGCTGATGGTCTCGAGTGGTGCTGGAAGCTTGCTCTGTTTCAGTGGCCCCCCATCCTCCACCCCCACAACCTTGCGCGGGCGGACAATTGGAGGTCGAGCTGTTCTGTAGCACAGCGCAGCGCGGGGGCGTATTCTCCTTCACCCGCTTTGAGCGCTGCGGAGACAGCACCACTTGAGAGGACGATACCTCGTTTGCTGACATGTTCCTTAATGAAAGACAGAGATGGGGGTGAGTAGTTATAGAGAGCAAAATACACAGAGACTGTACCTAAAATTAAAAGAGACATGACATATTTTAAAGATCTTTAGTTGCCAGTATGAATGATTTCCACTTATTTAAAGATGACCCGAGAGTAGAGGTACCTGCCAGACATCTGGTGCTGTTTGTTCTTTTTGGAAGAGGAGTTGTTATTGGATGAAGGCTGCCTCATAACATGTGCCACTCCCACATTGAGTGTCTGGTTGGATGGGAGGGTGACGTGGCCAGCCAACAAGGCTGGCTGCTGCATGATGGGATTATAATGGCTGCCATGAGGGTGAGAATTCCTGTAATATAACACAATTTTATGTTAACATAATTTTAAAGCAACAAGGAATTTTAGGGTAAGGTAGCCTAGCAATGCACGAAGTACTGAAAAACAAACTGATACATCAGTCAGTCAGATCCAACGCTGGTAGGAAATAAGAAGAACTAAATAAATACTTCCTGCAGAGGCCAGTGGGTGGCAGCAGCTAACTTTTCTAAAGAAGACGAAAGGGGGAGAGCAGATAAGTGAGGGAGAGAGCAAAGAGGGAGGGCAGAGGAGCTGACACCAGCAGCTGTGGAGCGATAGCTCTGCAGAGGAAGTGCGACACTTTCCCAATCGTCTCTCTGAGGACAACAGAGCTGCCACTGGACAGGAAGGGAGGGCCAGACAGGGAGGGGGTTGTCTTGTCAAAGATGGACAGCTTCAGATGAATCAGAGCATACATGGCTGCAGCAGTCCTCCATGCAGACACATTATATACCTGCATCCTCCTTATCTCCCTGAGGTTGCCTTGTCCCATCTATCCATCTATTTATCAAGTCATCGCAGTGACAGGCTATATTCGATTTGATGTCTCTACATGTACATATATCCCATCTCCCTGAGGTAAATCTGCTCTTATAAAATTGATGATAAAGGACATGTTGTCACAGAGGCACAGGCTCCTTATTCTGCTGGTCTCATGCCATACCATATTTGAGCCGATTTAAGCCATGAACCACTTCTGGTTCTTGAAATCAATATATCTGAACTGAGCTACAGCTTATGGTAATAATTCCTCGGATTGTAAAGCTTTCTAAACAACTTATGCCAATGTATTACATTTTATAATTCAGCTAAATCCCTGAGAGAAGTATGGGTTTAAAACATGTAGACCACAATACCAATAAAAGTAAAAGCAAGAATAAAAAAAGTAAAGCAGTTCTGTTCACCTCCAGTTGGCAAGAGTCTGAGTGCTGCTCATGGAGTCGGGGATGACAGTAGCGTGTTGGACTGAGGTGTGAGTGAGCTGCTGCCAGGCTGGAGGGAGCAGGATCTGCTGGGTGCCGCTGGGCCAGGCCTGCTGAAGAAGGAGAAAAGAGAATTGGGGGTAAATAAAGATTTAAAGGTCAGAAAAAAGAGACAAAGACAAACAGCCAGCTGCCATGTAACATGTCCAAGTCATGAATTTTTTATTTTATGAATTCTGTCAAAGCACTGCAAAGTTACCCAGGAGTATTTTTTTTCTGTTATCTCTTTGTTGAAATATTTTAAATGCATGAAAAAAACTCATTGAATTTGGCTGATTAATTTGAGGGCGTTGTGATAAATGACAGTGTCTTTTCAAAAGTGCATGACAGGTGGTTTAAACTAGCCAGTAGGCATATCTAATATGAACTCTGCAAGCCTCAAGGAGACATCCACTGACAAGAGATAAGATCAGGACTTAATAAAGATGTACAGCAGCTTCTTTGTTTGTGTGCCTGTGTATGATTGAATAAGTGTGCCTATGTCTGCATGGTGTTAGTGTGATTATGTCTTTGACTTGAGTAAAATCAACCTATGTTCTAACTAAAGTCTTAACGTCTATTCAGTTTTTTCTCAAAGAGGCTACTTTGTATTTCTGATGCAGAACAAGTGGACAACCAGGCAAGATATGCTCTGAGATGTGCCAAGATGAGTATGTGTGCCTGCATGCCTGAACACGTTTGTGTGTTACTGTGCGTGTAACCCTAATAGTTTAATGCAGTTGTATTGATTAGCACTTTAATGTCAGGGCTAATGAATTGTTCCTTTAATACCATTTGCACATCTATTTACAACTGCATTAGTATGTGCTGCAGCACACGCACATTTAAATAGGGAAAAACAGAGAGAAGAGAGAAAGAGAAGCGCAATTCAGTATGCAAAGCAGCTAATCAGTGCATATGGCAAATATATTTTTATGTGTATCTTTTCACTATTTTAACCTTTATTTTCTTTTGAAGAATTACTTTGATTTGCCTGTTTTTGTCATATTCTCACAGTCTGGTTGCAGCTGAATTGTATTCGTCTGAGGCAGGTTGCAAAGTCCAGTGCTGGAGGGGGGCATCTGCAGGCTAGCAGTGATGCCTTGTCTGTGCACTGATGACTGACATCTCTAATGGAACATTCTGGAGCTGGAACTGGTCTTTACATCTAAGACCACATCCCAGGCCTTTTATCAACATGCCATTAAGAGGCTCTAATACATCCATCCATCTCCTGCTCCTCCTCCTCGCGCTATCTCCATTCCTGGCACTTTACATCCCTCTCTCACTAGGCGTCTGCGTTGTGTAACCAGCCTGTCTGCCCTGAAATGGTAACCCAGTTAAGAGGCCATTTTCTTTCAACTCAGGGGCTTACCATCACTATCAGTGGACCAAACGCCTCCCAACTTGACCTACACTCCCTGGTTGAAAACCCTTTGTCACCTCGGGGCTTTCATAGCCCCAGCTCTAACTCCCCAATTGTTTCCACATTTTCTGCATTCCTGCTCCAGATAAAGGTCCCGCTGGTTTTCCTGCTTGCCTGCTTGGAGCCTCCTTCATTCTGCTCTCTCTCTGCACACATAGGTGCTTGGGGGCTAAAATTGTGAGAGTATGAGGTGGGCAAAGGGTGCATGGGTGACAGTAAGCGGCAGGTGGATAAAGTCATGAGTACGGGGAAAATGCAAGCAAGAGGAAAATAACAACTCAGTCAAGCCTGGGAGACCCCCCACAGTAAAGGAATAAACACAGAAAAACACACACACCACACACCCAGTTAATAGGTGTGCTATTTACTGGCCTATATAAAACAACTGCTTACATTAACTATTGCCTGTCTTTGTTTAACATGTGTGTGGACAGAGGTTATGATGAACACCTGCAGAGCATGCCTGCAATGTGCATCCATACTTGATACAATAATGGACTGAATTAAACTGACTTTTTCCTTACTATGATATAGATCATATTTTTCTTTCTGTTATTATTCATCATATCTATGATTTTGGTCATACAGTGCTTCATCCAAGCTTATCCTGACCTCTGAGGATCCTCTGAGGCCTGTAATTTGGAGCGCCTGACTTGGAAGCAGCCGTGGAGCTAATCACCATTTGGTATCTGACAGATTAACCCACCATAGAAAACACAGGCATGTGCACACACATACACACAGCTTTGCTGCCTGCTTTCCTGCCTACTGCATGATTAACTGGAGATAAGGGAGTGCTTCTGACTCCCTGGATTCTCAGGGATATTTAAAGCCTTCATGGAAATTTCCATAGGGAAAGAGGTGGCGTGGCAATGGAAGTGGTCTACAGTTTGTGTGTGTGTGTGTGTGTGTGTGTGTGTGTGTGTGTGTGCAGAGAGAGTGATGCACAGTTACTCTCTGTTACTTGCAACAACTGTATATTACAGCTAAAGCTTTAGCCCCACTGTGCAGGCTCCGGTAAAGGCCTTCTCTGTGTGAAAGGCTCCTGCCTTTAAGTGCATCAGACCATGGCAGACTCAGCCTCCAGGAGAGGAGAGGCAGAGGCAGAGGAAGAGAAAAGAGAGAAGAGAGGGAGCGAGACAAAGAAAAAGAATGAGAGAGAGACAGAGAGAGTGTGTGTGTGTGAGTGTGAGAGAGAGAGAGAGAGAGAGAGAGAGCGCGAGAGAGAGAGGCAGGGAGCAATGCACAGGAAGGCTTGCCTGAATGCGCTCAGGAAACAACAGCTGCCAGCAGGGGCAGGGTCAAGAACATCGAGTGATTTCCATCCTCCATCAATAGATACTATTCTTAGTGAAGGCTTATTAAAAAAGGAATGCAGAGGGCTTTGTTTGAATGTGAACAGTTCAAAGTTCATAAATGTTCCTGACAGGCACTCATACTGTTAAGATCCAAATAACTCTATTAGTTCACTCTCCCTGATACTTAAATGTTCTTACCTGTGTAAGGAGGCCAGGTTGAATCTGCAGAGGCTGGGCACCAGGGGCCTGCGTCACTATGGGAACAGCATTCTCCATCCGCACGGAGTAACTGGTGTGCTTGGAAGGGGATGCCTGCAGCCCTGTGCATAAATAAAGCACATGCACAGAGGATGTCAACAAATAAGAACAGCAGCACCCTACCATGTCTGTCACCTATAAACAATATTGCCACAGTTTCTGTAAAATGAATTCAAAAAGATGAAATGTGCTATATATGCAAGGTGGTGCACAATTTGTCGGACATATAGACATATGTATATTCTGTTACGTTTGAATGGAGAAACCTCCCACAGCAAAAACTAAAAGAGCAGTTGTGGAAAAACAACAAGAAGATTAAATTTACTCAAATTTAATTGCCTCAGGTTATATCAATGAATCACAGTTTGTATGCTAAGACTGACACTGCAAAACAAAAGACAAACAACAATCAAGACGGGACTGTCTGTGCAGAGTTAGACTGTCACAGTATGTGTAGCAGCAGATATGTAATGCTGTTTAACTGTGTTTCATCCTCATATTAATGCTGTTCTAGTGCAGGTGCTCATAGCTGAATCTTATGTTTTGCATTTATGAATTTATGCTAACACATACTGACTAGTAAGACTTCCTTACCTTGGAAACCAGGTGGGCAGACTATGAGCGCCTGCTGGAAGGGGTCAGGCCGGGCAGCGCAGAGCTGAGGAGCCCCAGGCTGCAGGGGCATGCTCCTCTGGGCCACGGCTGCCATGGAGGCAGCGGAGGGCTGGTAGAGTGCAGATTGGTAGTTTAGTATGGAGACATCAGGACTTGAAAAGGAAAGGGTGGCATTGTTGGTGGAGGAGGGAGCCAGGTTGGTGGCCTAAAGGAATGATGGGACCAAAATAAAAATCATGAGGGTGGAGGTGCTAATGGGAATGACAAAGGAAACGAGCAAATGCTCCAAGGATGGAAAAGCCGAACAGCAAGGAACAATGAAAATCAAAAGGTATCAGTATTCTAACAAAATAATGTGAACAACTGCCAGCTCAAAAGAAGACAGATAGTGAGCCACAGATGAAAGAATGAGAAAATTGGGTGCATGATTTGAACATGCTTTAAAATATGCGCACTGTTGATTTGATTAATTAGAGGGAAAGAAAGAATGTGAGCAGAGATGCAATCAATTCTAAGAATAATCAACCATCAATGAGCAAAATGCCACCAGAGCAAATTTAGACTGATCATTTACAGCATTTCCTGGCATACAGACCTTAACTAGAATAATGTGCTGTTGGAAAGGAAATACACTGTGACAATATAGTTAATTTACTGACGCTTTGCATGTCTCATTTTGCCATAAACATAAACCACACAGCAGCATGAACATCTCTCTTACTATCACTTTGCCTAAATGGTGAGTGTTTAAGTCATATGGACATTATACTATTAGCCAGTTTAAATGAAAATGTTACAGAATAATAATGAGCCAAAATAATAAGCTGCCGCAAAATTTGACATTTCATGTCACAGCTTCACTATCTAGCCTCCGAATCAATTATGCATGACAGAAGCAATATTTAACAGCCAACAGTCATTGTATAATTATGTAAGCTTAGGTAACTCCAGCATGTCTTGACCATTAATAAGGCATGTGGATTACTAAGACTGCCTGAGAACATCCTAGATACAAACAAATGCTTTTAAGAGACACCATTTGCTCGGCTTGTAAGAAGTATATGCTCCACAAGCCACAGTCTAATTTTAGCCCTTTCATTAGGTGTATGTAGAGATAGAGGGAAATACATAGACAGTGCTTTCAGTTTTCATTTGCTCTCTTTAGCGTCTTTGATGAACGCCAGGGGAGAGAACATAATCAATACGGCACTGTGGCATTCATCATAAACAAGCAAAATACAGGCCAGATGCATTCCAGTGTTGCAACTGAATCGAGCCGAATAAATCACTAACTTAACTCTGTCTATACGCCCTCAGAGCCAGGCACAGAAAAGACAAGCTGAGGGAATGTTAATCCATTTAAATCACAGCAAGATTGGGTTTTTGTCGCATTCTACTCAGTGTGAGCTGGCTCGATATAGTTGGTGATAAAGAACTCTGTTTACTAAAGAGAGGGGTGGGGGGAGAGCAAGAGTTGTAACTAAGCACAATCTGGAAAACCTTGCAACCAGACGCTTGGTGATTCCGGCAGAAGCCAGAAGTCAGCAGTTTCGATTCACAAGACCATACGCGAACGAAGCGGTAAAGCACTACAGGCTGAACCCAGGGAAATGGAAGGAAAGAAGAGAAGACAGAGGAGGACAGGAGTGAGAGGGGGAAAGCGAGAGGAAGCCTGGTAAAGGGATTCTTAAGGCCTGAAAGCCCCAGAATGCAAGGCAAGCAGGAAGTGTGGCTTGTCATGTGTGTAATCAGCACTTTGTGACAATCCCACAGGACCCGGGGCACAGATAAAATGCAGGCAGACAGATATGCATGCACCAAGGCAGTAAGCATGAATACATGCAGAAAAACAGGAAGAATGCACAGAAAAAATAGAACAAACGTATAAACCACCGCTGATGGGCTGCTAAGCCGTCGATATTCAGTTAAAACAACATTGTTCATGTTCATATTTTTGGCCCTGCATTAAATATTCATTTGGGGTACTTATAGAGTTATTCCACACACTCCATTCTTTGCTATTCTATGCTTTTCTTTTTCCTAGTACTTAATTTTTTGGACAAGTTTAGTGTAGTGGTTTACACATACGCCTTACAAGCAAAAGGTCTTTGATTCCAGATGTAGACACAGGCCCCTCTCACCGTGGAAGGTTGCATCAGAAAGGGCATCCAGTGTAAAACCTCTGCTAAATTACTGATGTGGATTAATCCACTGTGGTGATCCCTTGGGGAAAATACAAGGGAGCAGCCAAAGGTACAAACAGCATCTCATTTATGCTTTCATCATTTTATTGAAATCTACCTTGCAAATACAATAAACTGCAGCTGAACTAATTTACTCACTTATATTCAACTGCATAGAAGTTCAGTGACAGTGACTGTCTCTTGGCATATGGATGAATGAGGGTTTTTTTTTTGACTCTTACCTGGCTGTGCACAGTGTTCAGCTGGTTGTTGAAGGTCATAGTGAGGTTGGTGGAGGTGCTGGGGGCCACATGGGTGATAAAGGGTGTCTTGCTCTGGTTGACTGTGTCGTACATGTTGACACGACGCTTACAGATCTCCATGTTTTGGAAGCATGACTTCACGCTGCATGGACAGAAAGAGTGAGGGAGACAGACAAGGCATGAGCACTGTGTCTTATGACAGTGGCAGATGTTGCTTCACTGTTCTAAATGATAATTATATAAACAACAACAGCAGGGCTTTTGAGCTCGTACTGTGTGCTGTGTGGGAAATCGAGGAGATGAGACATAGTGACAAAGGGGTGGTTGAGTGTTTCGATTGGGGTGATCCTCTTGTCCGCGTCAATGGTCAGCATCTTTGTTAACAAGTCGATGAACTCCCTCCTGTCAGCCTTTTCTGCCAGCATGTCGCTCCCCTCCAAATCTGATGTCATGTTCACCTGAGGGCAGAAAACAAACACATGATCCACTCAGCATTTCAAACGCTTCTTCATTTAGTGTTCAACATTGTAACGGTCCTGCAGATGACAGAAAAAAAATCTCTCCCATAGTTTATTCTCATTGGGGAACCTATTAATACTCACATGGCCTCATACATTTGGGTGTCAGTTTGTGTGTCACAGGGTGTAGTGATAACCTTGCACCTTAGTGGCATTATAAACATTTGCACTGGCATTCATAGCACCACTTGAAATATCTTCGGGCTGGCGCCTTAACCAAGATTTTTATCTATTCCCAAGATGTGAAAACAAACAAAAAAAACATGAACCTAATAAACACTGCCATTGGTGAGCCAGCAAAAAGCCCTTTCACACAGGACACCATTTTGCAAATAGATTTGAAAAAGCTGACATGGGACAACTTAACCTAAATATGAACTGAGGCAATTCTGAGAAGCTGCCTTGGAACATCGTGTTGCTTCATCTGTAATAAACACTGCGGCTTAGGTTGTGGATAAATACTGGGCAAAGCAGCAGATTTCTGCATTAATGAAAAGCTACATGGTTAGCAGAATTAGATTTTTTTAGGCAGTGAACTAGTTCTGAGGTTTAGGTCTACTTTTGGGTTGTCATGTAGGGTGAGGAATGAAGGAAGTGGGACAAGGTCATGATATAGCAAGTCTGTTCTTAAGCAAAGAAACAGATTGCCAGGCGGTGTGAGGACAAATACAGGGACAGTGGCAACAGACAGGCAGCCCCGTTTATTGTGACTGCCGCGTAGTGGTAGCAAGCCTGTTTTTCATAAAGATGCAACGTTTATCTGTAGGCCTGCTCTAAGGGCTATCAGATGTTCTGCCAGTCAACAATGCTAATCTGATTCAATTCTCTTTCTCTATGCGGGTTATTCAGGTTCTGTAACCATTCCTCTCTGCTTGCCATCTCCACTGGCTGTGATAAAGAAATAATCTGCAGAATGAGGTGAGAAATAATCACATTGTCCTCTGCTAGTCGAAGAGATGACTTTGGGAAATATACACAGTTTGGTGCCACAATAATCAGAGTGGGTAAGAAGTAGTGTGAAGAGAATAAATAATTTTTCCATTATCCAATAAATTAAGATATATGAATTTATTAGACAGAAAAGGTACGTTATGCTCCATTTACTTTCAATAACAATGAACGTGGCCACTAAAAAGCAAAGAAAGATGGAGCTTCAAGTAACATGGTCAGCATGTCAGAGGTTGTTTATGAAACCACATCTGTATGGTGAGGAGCACTGACATGCCATTCTGAAGTAAGGACAGGGATGGCAGATGTCAAGCAGTGGGACAGATTGGGTTATGCCTCAGGAAATGTGGAGCAAGGCACGCAGGATGCAGGCCTGCCATCAACACAGCCCTAATGTGCAGTAACTAGTGAGACGAGTAGTTAAGGAAGGGTTATGTATATAATAAAAGAAAGATTGGATGAAGATCATGGTGCGCTCCCTGCTGTGGCTTCACTTTTACCAACAGATATAGTCAAGGACAGCAGAATCAAAATGAATCCATTTTCAAGTACTTTCAGCCTCCCTTCCATCTATATCAGCCCCCTGGTGGGGTCCAGCATCTGCTGTAAGTTGGTGTCTGATTTACTCAAATTAGATATACTTGTGACTAAAGCCTCCACACATTTCCCACGACTGAAAGGAGGTTCATTATCTCTTACTGGCACCCAGCCCCTCTGTCTTGCAAGGCCTTCAGCTATATCATCCATTATACACGCAGAGGCAGATGTCCACAATGCTGACTTGTTTATATGGTCAGGACAGTGCGATGGGGACAAAATAGGCAGTTTTCTCCCACATTAAGCCTGTGCAGCTTCGCTGTATCTGTGTTTATGTAGTAAAGGAAGACAGGACACAGAGCTTGAAGCACTGAAGACAGAGATGACCCAGGGGATATCATACCAGTGCAGGTTGGTTTCATTAAACTCTGTACTGCATGTGTATTTGTGTGTATGTGGTAAGTTTAAACTCACAAGCGCAGGAAGCGATACTATCATGTCTCAGCCTACAGCATGTTATTCCAGACGGGCCTGACAGCGGCCCTGGGCAGTACTGGACACCCATAATTGTCTCCATCAGTTAAGTAGCTACATGTGTTGTGTATCCACATAGACAGTTTCCAATAGGCTGCTGGTTGGGAATGACCATATTCCAAAAGCAAATAAAACAAAAACAAATCCCTCTTGTCTCTTGGCTAGCCATTATCAGGGATACAATCACAGAGAATGATGACGACTGAGTACTATGTGAAATCTGAAAGTCCCTCGGAAAATCATTGAGATTTTTATCGCTGGTGCCAAATCTGCCAGCAAAACCAGTATTTAGCCAAGTGAGGGTGAACAAAACAACACTCAATATCAGTCACTGTCAGGCACGTCGTATCAAAATGTCATGGCTACATGTGAACTTTCCCACCACGTGGAGATGAATTCCTTCTCAGTTAGAGAGGAAAGTGACATTGCATATGGTCATTTTATGTATTTCTCTATATATAAGTCGTATATAGTACATTCAGAGATTATGTACTCTCCTAAATAAATAATTTTCCACAGGTGCCATGGTGGACTGCATGGAGACGAATGATTCATGCAGAAACAACATGTGGGCCCCACTGAACTGGTCTAAAACCTAGTCAGGACTCCTGGAATATGTGCAGGTATGCGTGTAAGTCTCTCAGAAAGAAAAACGGGGAACAAGAGAGAGTTTGGCATTTTATTTCCTCACCCTCTATATGCTTACGTGCACTGCAGATGCGCAAAGTTGAGACATAGCCACAACACTCGCTGCAGCTTAAATAAGTAAGCAAACTGCACATATCAAACCTGCTAACCAGCCACGCCACATGTTCAGTTCAAATGTCTGTCTGTAAGTTATTAGATAGCGGTTAAGCAAAATGAAGAGCAGAGGCAGAGTGAAGGGAGGTTTCATTGAACAGCTGCTTTCATTTCACTCTGTAAAATTTTATATAGAACTGGAGCTACACTGCAGCTGGAGATCAGACCTTGGTCGGATAAATATTTTAAGGGATTTCAAATATTTGATAGATAATTCTCGGGATGTGATGGATCAAACTGACCCGGGACCTGAACAGCTCCATCAAAGAAGCTTCATCCATGAGACAGGTGAATGTGATTGCAGCAAAAGACAGAGCAAAAGTAAAAAATATATTTATAGTGTGATTTGTGGGAAGGAAGAAGTTGTGCTTTGTGATATAGATTCAGCATACCTGTGCCATATCATCCAAGCAATTGAAGATGTATTTGCGAGCCTCCTTGGACTTGATCCCCGTTTCACCCTCATGGTCTTCTGGAGTCTGCAGGAGACAAGAAGCAGATGTTCCTCTCAAATCCCATCACACTTCCCCTCTGGAAACACGCTATTTACATTTGGCTCATTACAGCCTCTTGTTGTTGATGTGCAGCAGGACTCGGCTTACCCTCTGAGGAACCCTGGGGTAGCACACAAATACTCATCTAACAGCCAAGAAAGAAGATGTGGATCACTGCCTATACAGGTATGCACTATTTGACACAAACACTGAAACAATATAATGTCTCAGTTTTCCACTGGTGCACATGTGACTTTATGAAAATGCACATACAAGTAAAAACATGATCTTTTTCTTTCAAAGGATCAAGCCTGACCTGAGTAGAAACCTTCTGACTAAATATGCAGTATTTTTAATTACAGCCAGCAAAGCAATGCAGCTGCTGTTACATGGAAAAACATGCCATGGTCAAATTAAAGCTGAGCAGTCACTCTTCAGAGAGGGAAAAAAAAAGAAGCCTTGACGTTTGATTTTCCACATACCAAAGATACTAGAAAATCATGAGGACTTAAAGCTGTGATGTCAAGTCAAGTGCAAGCTTCTACTCCATGTTTGTATCTTCCCTACAATGCTCCTGTCAACTCTTATTGTTATGAACTGAAAAACACATTTCTTGAAACTGACAACAATGCTTTCTTTTTTTAAGAACCCTTTAAGCCCATGGATCATAACAGTTTTTCAGAGAGGACTATGAAATTCTTACATATGAGTGAAAACTTGAAAAACTTTAACCTGACATCTACTGACCTGTATGACTTAGCAGGATCTATGTTATATCATTATATATTGTCATTAAACGGCCAGTCAAAATATCAGTTGTTTTGAATGGCCACGGTATATTACTGTGATTTATCAAAACAAACCCACAAAGACAATACTTAATGCACTTGAAAGTCCTTGAAAAATATTAAGTTTCCGTATAGGAGCAAGCATAATAAAAATGACAGCATACCCTGCAGAGAAGGATCAGTATTTGCAGGTCAATATGGTAAAGAACTCAATATCCAAGAACGGTGTGTGGCAACTAAAGTTCAGACTAGCTCCCCATGGTCACTGTGCGACCCCTAAAGGTATGTCCTTGAAACGCCCCCCTTGTTTTCATGAATGCTGACCTGACCTGATCCCACTGAGTGTGATGTAAGGCTAGATGCTATGGTGATTTTTTTAATGAAAACTGGATGATTAAGAAGCGGAGTATGCGGCAGCAAAGTTGATTCCATGGCATCATTGAAATTTTTTTACTGATTTCAGCCAAGGCAACAGCAGACAGCCATGGCAGACACAACATGGTGTCACCATTAAAGTACCTGATCCCAAGATCAATTTGGATTACGTTCGTGCAGATTGAACGAACAGTTACAGACACCAAGGATTTGCGGAGGCAGTGCTGATGATTCCACCCTATCCCCACTTTTCAGCGATATAATTAAGTTAATGAAGGTGAAAATAGGAAGGCGCGGAGCCACTTACTGAGTAGCCTTCATTGAGGGACAGTAAAAGGCAGCTAAAGCAGAAACCCTCCAACATTCATTAGACGGAGTTTATATTTGCGAAATCCTCTAGCAGATATCTATTTTGCCTTCATTATCCTCTCACTTTGTTTATATTCAGCAACAGGTATCTCAGTGTCCTACAGCTTTTACTGGCATAGGTTTACTTTGTAAAATCTCACGTGCTCCAAGAAAGATTCTATCAGTGCTGCTTTGTGTGTGTGTGTATGTTTGTGTGTACTTGTGTGCGCGAGCATGTGTGTGTGGATGCATTCCAAGTATACCTTAAGTCTCCAGAGAGGATAGGTGGAGTCCGGATCTCTATTGAAGAACCTGGTGGTCTTTGTCCCTGCACTCAACAGGTACTCTGCAGGCAGACCTTGCGTCTGTGAGATGTACCTGATCTGCAAAACAGAGGGGAAAAAAATGCTTTTGAGGGTTTCACACACTGCACTGAACCGTAAGCTGCATTTCATTAAAGAGGGCTGTGAATCTTTCCTGCTGACGGCAAAAAAAAGACTAAAACTTCACGTCCTTGTGGCAGTTTGAAAATCTCGGCAGATTACTCCAGTCTTATGGTAGACATATACATAGCAGCCAAACATGACCTCAGCTTAAGAGTATAAAACTTGATTTGAGACTTGTAAATGACATGCTAAGTTTTTGGGTTTATGAAAAATCAGAAGAGCTTGTTCAGAGATGGAGCACAACTTGCTCAAGGTTTCCCCACTGAGCCTCATCTGACTGATAGCGAGAGAGGAGCGCGACAGTGTCTTGCTCTGGAGCACAGGGGCTGCACTAATTGGACAAGTGGCTCTGTGGCATCTGTTCAGATAAACAGGGAGGCTCCGCAAGAATCATCAGGAGCTGTCAGGGGGATTTCAGGGAAAGGCATCCCACCCTCCCAAGCACACTCAGTCCGCACTCAAGAAGCAAGAACACACACACAAAATCCATACTTTATGAATTTATGGGTATACAAGCACCCAACACACAATTATGAGTTCTTCAGAAGTCAAGACGTTCCACATAATCATCATGCATTACCTGATCGTACTCTGAGGCTCCGGGGTAGAGGGGCCATCCCAGGAAGAGCTCGGCTATCACACAGCCCAGGGACCACATGTCTATGGCCTCACAGAAAGGCAGACCCAAGATAATCTCTGGAGCTCTGTGGATGGAGAAAACACATAGCACAGTTAACAACTACAATGCAAGTTTTAAAGTCATTGCTACAAACGTCTTATAATGAGCTTTCTCTTCACACTTCACAGAGAGCAGCACGGTGTAGTACACAGAGGTCAAAAGAGGAAATTATCCACGTTGCATATGTAGGAGGGAACAGTGAGCAACTTTAAGGAAGATTCACAAAACCAATACAAGTTAATTAGACAACCTACACACATAAAGTGCACATTTTTGCTCACAAACTGCAGCTCCACACAAGGACATTCAATTCAATTATTCCACAATGTCTGCAGGCTCTTCTGTTGTCTTAACATTGATCTCTCAATGCAGCCTTTAGATTATTTTTTTCTAAAGTCAGCAGGGTGTCCCTTTTGCACATCTCCTGTTTAGGCTGCTCCAAGGTAGCACCTTGCAGAAAAACAAACTGATTGATAACCATACAGGAGCACCAGTCACTGAGCAACATCTCTGCAATTCAGACATGAGGTAGAAGTATAGCATTTTTTATGATGTTGCAGAATCCACACATATAAAGTGACATTTAGGCAACTATGTCATTACAAATAAAGCCAACATAAATATTTGCCAGACCAAGGAATAATTCATTTGGGCTTTTTGTAAGCTACATGCTAGTAATTAATTTCTAAAGAGGCTTTTCCTATTTGCACTAGGACAACACTAAAAAGCATGTGAGAGGAGATAAATAGCTATGATTTGATAAAAAGGAAGAAATATTGTTTCAGTTATTTGAGCAGCGCCGCAGTCCCAAACCATTCCCAAATTTCATTCAACACGTTTTATGTCCTGTCAGAAAGACTAATACACTTCTTGTGAGCTCACGTCTCTGATGGGGCTTAAAATAACCAAGAACACAGTGTTTCTGCTCACTAACAATCCAAAGCACTTTCAAGAGGTTCTCTGGCTGTCATCACCATGTGGATTGGAGGACGGGGGAAGGGGTGGCGGGGGGCGTCTTTGGTCTAACATATTACTTATGGGTAAGCCATAGTCGCTTAGCCCCCCAAAAACAAATCTAGACTGAACTACAACTATTGAAATTGAAATCCTCCTTCATCCATTAATAACATAATAACAGCATGACACATAGTCCACAGGAGCTTGAGGCCGATCTTGGAAAGTTTCGTGTCCACATTGCTGATTGCCGTGACCATGGTAACTACGTCCCCCACCCCCCTCAGATTTTTGGTCATGGAGAGTGAAATGAGGGGGTCTGGCCTTGGGCCTGCTGGAAGTGAACAAACCAGGGAAACAGAGAATGTGGAAAACAGCACGGGGTACGCTATAGGACTTCACAGAGCGGTAGGGGTGCAATGGGTGAGTGGTCTGAGGGCAGCCGGGGGGTTTGGAGGAGAATGAATGAGCATACCTCACATACTTAAAAGCAAATTTCAAACTGTAGCCCCCTGCTCCCCATTCATTGCTCGTTGATGAGGGGTGAAATGAAAAGAGGGCACAGACGATTCATTGTACACTCAGATACGGCTAATGTATAGAGGCAGAAGGCACCACAGGGACAGACAATGAGATACTGCACAAAATAGGTGCAAGAGGAAGAAAAGTTCCGTGGAGGCAGAGACAAAATAAAGCAAATGGGGAAGCAGTGCTTTGCTCAGTGAGGAGCTCCTGTCACAGAAGGTGGTTATAGGGGTCTCCAAGACAGCAATAGAACAGACACCAAGACAACGCTCTAGCAACAGTATCTTAGGGCACCATTACACACAAATACAACATCACACACAATGAGCTGAGACATCTGTCAAAAAGTGTGCCAGAGAGGCATAAAGAGGTGATATCAGAGAGAACAGCGAGGTCCACTGAAAAATGAAGAGATGGACACCAGGACCAGGGTCTGCATGAGCTGCCTCTAACAGCTCATTAGACTGGCTAGAGTTTCACTGAGGACAAAGGGAAAGGAACCTAACAACTCCTGACATATGTTAAAATGTACACCACCAAAGAGCTGCAAGCATACCCAAGAAAGTTTAACTATTAGAAGTAACCTTCCTGCATCCCTTTTATAACCAGCAAAACGATGAACTTAATCAAACTTTTCAGGAATCCATAAGCACATCCTATTATCTACAAATGTTTCATGGTCTAGGTCAGTTTTGATGTTAAATCACTTAAACAATATATCTATATATGTGGCAAAACCATTTGACAAACTGATAACAAAACACAGATGTTTATATGGATTACATTCTGTTTATATTCCAGCAGCATCATTTGTACTCTCAGCTCTTAGCTTAGCATGCTGTCAGCACAGATGTTGATAATAGAAGCAGGCAGCGCTGTAAC
Source organism: Etroplus canarensis (assembly GCA_015106775.1). NCBI lineage: Eukaryota > Metazoa > Chordata > Actinopteri > Cichliformes > Cichlidae > Etroplus > Etroplus canarensis. The sequence continues at coordinate 14,644 of VUQH01003704.1, read as the reverse complement.
ATTATTATTACCTATGCAATTTTTTCTCACAGTATAATGAAACCAACAACCAGGCAGTTCTGTGTGGATTCGTCATCTAAATAGGAATCATCTATTCCCACACAAAACCCTGAAACCTATAACACCTAATTTGCATAAATATGTTTTTTTTCCAAAAGAAAAAAAGAAAACTAAGTTAAATTTTAAAATATCTATGAACCATTACAAGCTTCAAAAAAGGGGGAGGTTACTCACACAATAAAGGCTGCTTTCTAGGAAATTCTCCCCTTCAAAATGAATTGTGAAGATGAAAGACACAGGAAAGCCTTTCATCTGATGGTCCCCTAAATCACTGTGACTATGGACAGATGCAGACCACAGGACCTTCAACTTCACCTTTTGTATTCTCATACAACTTCCAACCTCAGTGGTTTTAACTGATAAAGTGCTAAAGTGTGGCTGTCACTGATTTTTAATGCCATATTAACTTCAGCAAGTCGTATCTTAAGAGTGAAACTAGTGTTGTGTTGTTTTAACAGCATTTTCATACATGATGTGTTGTTTGTGATGACAACAGGGACTATAGCTGTGTGTGTGATTGAGAGAGTTGCTAGTGTTTACGCCATGCTTGGATCCAGTTCAGCCTGAACCTTCTCAGGTTTGCTCCACTGCTCTACTTAGGTTGTTCTCAATGTTCCTCTGCCTCTCACAGCAAGCTCCTCCAGATCAGCAAAACACAAAGAAACTAAAAAGAGAGTGCAAAGGAGGAAGGAAGAGTGAGAGGGAGTAACATCGTTGCTCATGATACGAAACCACAAATGCAAATCTCCCCCTTCCAATGCGCGTCTGCCATTGCATGCAAAGCGCCTCACAGCTGCTGCTGATGCAGGCCTTTCCTTGGCAGTGATAAACAGCACCCACATCTGCACAGCTCACAAGCCTCGCTTCTTTCCTGTCCCCCTTTCCTTTCTTAGCGCACAAGAGATGACAATTCAAGAGTACAGGATCATTTCAGTTTTTGATGCCTCCTTCACCTCTATTGTAGGTAAAACAGCACATGAGCATCCAGGTGGTTAGTGGTCACAGTCTCAGTTTTTGAACCTTTGGTTAACAAAATACTAGGATATTTCAAGACTTAAATACAGCCTTTTAAAAAAATGGAATTGAAAATGTCCAGATTTAAGCCTTTAAGATTTACAGTTTTGTTTGTCATTGTTCCCATCTGGGTTAAAGACTGAGGACATCTTGTAAAGACAGAGCCATGTTATTAGCTTTGTGAGTCCACATTCCGGCATGGAGGTGTTAATGATAGTGTCTGAAGGTGCTGTAGTTTAGCCGCTTTAATGCACCATGTTCACCACCTTGGTCAGTACATTAGCTTGCTGACTTTTGCTGATAAGCACAATACATACATAAGGCCAACGGCTGAGATGAATGAGATTGACATTAATTTATGGTCAAAAATATGAAATGAAAACTAATCTACAGTTTATCCTGAGACAGATATGAATATCTTGTCCTTGGCAATCTCTACAGTTTACTTGTAGAAGCAAAATATATACTCGATGGTGGAGCTAAAGGAAGTGCACTTTGCAGTGAATAAAAAGTCCAGTATCGTCCACCAGAGTACCAGAGTGCACCAGACCATACATGTAACATACAGTGCAGACAGTGCACAAAACACCGGCTAGCCAGAGGCTCTCGCTGGATTTGAATGGGGACCCAACTGTATGAGAGGCCTCAGTGTTCTGGCTGGAGTCTCTGACAGCACTGGCCCTTGACAAAAGAAGGAAGGGGGGGTGGTTGAGAGAGAGAGAGAGAGAGAGAGAGAGAGAGAGAGAGAGAGAGAGAGAGAGAGAGAGCGCAGA
>VUQH01003704.1:0-12558 GCA_015106775.1 Etroplus canarensis | reverse complement strand
TACCACCCGTCTGCCAGTAACCCCCCCCACTCCATTAAAACCTTCAAACTAGGGCGCTGAGGCCAGGCTACTGCTCCCCTCCCCACTTGCCTGTCCGCCCTCTGCTCCGCTGAACAGTGCCCGCGCTTGGCTTACCCGCAAGCCCACGTGTGCGCGCACACACACACACACACACACACACACACACACACACACATACACACACATGGATATGCTCACAGAGATACACATACACAGCTGACATCACAGGCTGTGTGCATGTCAGGATGTATCCATCAGGCTGACCTTCCCTTAGCTTGGCTCCACAAGGGAGACTGATGGATCCCCGGAACCAGACAGCATTTACATAGACCTAAATGTGCAACACACACACACACACACACACACACACGCACATTCGTCAGCCAGTCTCTGGTAATGGGTTTGATCTTTTCCTTTCCGTTTCAAAAACTTCATCATTGGCCCTTATGTATTTATGTTTTATTTAATAGCCAGGCAGTTACAGGTAAAGAGCAGGAGGCATTTTCAAAGTAAATAAGTATAGCAGCAAGCATAGCCAGTATAATCTTATACTGGTTGAAAGCACAGTTATGAAATAGTGATGGTAGGGGACAGAGATAGCTGTCTGCTGCTAACAGGAAAAAGCACTTCATGAGAAAAAAGCCAGCCATTGACTTTTCTCCACTCTATCCCCTTCAATTCTTTCCCTTTTCCTCCCTTCTCTTCCCTTCCCTCCATCCCACGCTTTGCCCTTGCTTAATGTTAAAGGCTCGGGTTGGTGCTGCGAATGACTCCCTTCCTCCCCCTGGGTATTCATCTACATATTCATGCCCTCAAAGGTTCCTCCACAGCCTCTTTGAAGGTGCACCATAGAGAAACACTTTCCCAGATATATTGCACGGTGGTCGCTGGCTGTGAAATCAATGTGCAGAGTTACACCCCCTGCCACGCACCTGTGGCTCCAACCCAAGACACACACACACACATATACAGTACATATACACTACACCTCACAAACTGCTCCACGCCACATTAGAAATTGCTGTACAGTGCATAAGCCAAGCACAGGATGCAAAGATTGTGTAAATTTGTGTTTATGCAGACAGGGACTGAAGATCACATTTAAATTTAGAGCTTGTGCGTTCCAGGTGGTTGAGAGGGGAAAAAGGGGAGGGGGATATCTGGACAAGGCAAACTTTTTTACAGAGTCCTTGAGAGATGTTGTCGTACTTCCTAAGCAGGGGCGACATTCCTGGTGTTCAAGGTCTTGAAAACAGGCCTCCCTCTCTCTTTTTTCCTTCTCTTACTCTCAGAAAAAGGCACCGCAAAAGCGCTGACAAGGCTGTCATTGTTTTACCTGGTAAAATATTAGCATTTCCTGTGGGTCTAGCAATACTCTACAACAAGGCAAATGAACGCTTATGAAGGAAAGCAGGAGAGAGGATGTCTCATACAAAGCGAGGGATCGACATCAAAAGAAGTAGTCACTCAAAAGCATGGAACTCTGATGATAATGCATAAAGAAATACGGAATTGTGCAGGAAAATATTAACAACTCAGATTCCACAGAAATTGTGATTACAGCACTTCAAATGCATCAAAGCAGGTCAGTATAAGCTATGGGTGATAGCTATGGGTGTATGCTGATTCAACACAACATGAAGTACAGTTCAGCTCCGCAGCCTCATAACTGTAACTGAGAGCTAACATAGCACTTGCACATACAAAGGTCCTCCCTGCTCCCTCTTTCCCAGTCTCACCATCTCACATTTAACTCCTCCCTCCTGTTTGAGGCATTTTATATAATAAAATATTCAGTGGGCAGAGTGCCACCCCTGTCACCGTAGCACACATGGCACACTGTCACAGCATGGCACAGTCAATATTAGCACACAGGATGTGTCACATTCTGTCACATTGCATGACCCCTTGTTATTACATGCAGACCAGCTATCAAATCATTGCATTCATAGCAGCATAAGATAACATATCAGATTTACTGTTAAGCAACATAGAACAGCAAACACATATTTATTTCACTGCCCGGGCAATACATTTGCTACTATGGAGACTGACCCCCTTCCAGGAAAAGCAGTATAGTCCCATTTTTCACCTGTCTTTTCTCTTTCTTCTGGTTCTTTCTATTAGAAATCCTACCATGTACAAAAACAAAAACAATGACTGCAGCTACAGTGAAGCTCCCTCGTTCGCTTCGACGTCTATGCACTGCTTCATCATTCCCAGTTGGTAATTACCTCTTTCCTGTGGTTATTATTATTCTCCAGCATGCAGCTGCTCCTATCAGTAATACATCTCATATTCACCTGCAATGAGTGTGCTCGGGGGCTCCTGGCAGTACCCTCTATACTGTCCCCCCCAACTGTCTGGTATAGGGGTCAAAGGGACAGACCTTCTTCATCAAGGATGGAGACAGAAGGAGGGGGATAACTGACAAACAGGAGATGAGGGAATGATAGATGGATAGGGTGGGGTGGGCACAACAATGGAAAATGAATGCCCTCTCGATCAACACCCACCCACACACCTACGTACACACGCATAGATATTCTGTCCCTCTGCTTCTCTTGTCAAAGGAAAGAGTGCCGGGAAGGATTTGCCACCAGTAAATGATGGGTATCTGTCATACAGTGCTACTGTCTGCACAGACAGCCTGGAGACAAGATTTAGGGGATGCCAAAAGGGAGCCTCAAGTCTCTCTATGCCTATTAGAGTGGTGGAATGACAGTCAGACATTATTAGGCCAGTCTAGCAGCCACTGGTCTGACACTGACCCAACCCGGAGGCATGTGCAGCTTGGCTCAGACAAGCTTGAGTCTCCATGTAAATACAACTTTAGTTTGATTTTCCAAACGATACCCTGAAAAAGAGCATGCTCATGAACTACAGAAAAGGAAAAAAGGACAAGGTTCTTGGAAAGTAATAAAGCGCAACTGCTGACCCTTCAGAAAGATGGCACTGCACCCTCACACTGTTAGTGACCATCATCAAACCCAAAGGAAGAATGTGTGTCACAGAGAGCTTGCTCTGAGGGGGAAAAGCCGAACAAAAAGCAGTAACGCAGACAGACGATAACACATTCTAACATGCAGTCACTCAATCAACCAGCTTAAACAGCTGGCAAGCTTGTCACCATGGTTGAAACGTTCACAACAACCGACAGGAAAGGAGCATAACGGGCAGCGAGACACACTGTGCAGAAGGGTACATGGGGTGAGTCAGGCAGATGAGATTGCGTCTGCTCATGGCTGAGAGATGCTTAAACCCAAGCTTGATCACTTCAGCAAATTGGAGTGTACAGGAGATTCAGGGAGCTAGAATTAAACCCCTTTCTCAGCTCCATCTGACGCTGGCATACAATCAGAAGGAAAGTCAGAGAATTCATCCAGCTGAGTACAAGCCACAACAGCACAGCCCAGAGTCTAGGCAAAAACTGAAAATATACTATATATCATATAATAATACTGTACTGGAGCCTTTCAGTTGAAAACACAGCATGACAGTTATGTAAACTGCTGGCCAAAGCAAACACAGTCTCATCTGCTTGCTTGACTCATTGACAGGCTCCCTCTTTCACTTGTGGTTTGTCTATTTTCTCTTGTCTGCCATTATTGTCATTTTATTACCCAGTTTTTTTCAGCAGTTGCTTTAGTCTAATACAGTCTAGAGCATGAAAATGCAAGGTTTTGCATCGATATGTCCCATTCTGTTGATTTAGGGTAACTAAGACAGAGATTAAGTGACAGGGAAAGAGAAAGAGGGGGCAGAGTCAATGTGGCTGGCTGGTGGAGCCATGCATACTGGATATGTGATAAAACAACAGACGCCGAAAATCCATTTGAAATGTGGTGCCTGGGAACATATAGCTAGGAGCCACAGGGGCGCCATGCACCCGTCGTAATGACATATGTCTACCTGCCACACACAAACATAGAGACGAAACACACATGCACGTACACAGTTTCAATCATACACATTGCTCTGCTTGACTGGGTCCTTATTTCTGGGGCAAGTGAAAGAGAGCATGGGGAGAAATTTGCAAGGCAGACTGAAAAATCCCCCTCTGCCTCACCCCCACCCTGGCATGTGCAGGGTGGGGGCATGTACGCTACAGTACATGTGCTCCATTTCTCTACCTCCGCCCTGACCCCTTTCCCATCCTTCACCCCTCTCTCTCTCTATCACCATCCCTTGTTTGACTACCCTCTTCCTTCCTCCCACCAGGTCAGGCAGTAATACCATCTCCTGCCTAATCAAATTCTGCTGTGTGTGACATGAATTCTCGGTGCCCAAGGCTGCACTGCCTCACCACAAGCTGGGGGGCTGCAGCGAGCTCTAACTTAGCCTCACATACAGAATAGAGTGGCTCCCCAGCTCTCTCTAAATTTTAACACAAGGAGAGACCTCCTGGATAAGCTTCCCCAGGCTTACAGCACTCCTTCGATCTGCATGCTCCCTCCCTCGCTATCTTTCTGTCTAGAGTGCTACTCTCTTTGTGGTGCATGTGTGTTTCAGTGAGGTCCCTGGAGTGCAGCAGGCTTATGGTTAATTAGAGAGTGGATGGAACAGACTGACAGCGTCTGATCCAGATTGTCACCCAGATGTGATCAGGCCTTAATCCAATGCAAGGACTGACCCCCTGCCCCAGTCATTCAGCATAAATTATAATCATATATGCATCACAGCAATCACATATACATGCAGGAAAATTCACACTTCCCTAAACATCCATGCATGTCCTCCAGATCATCCTTCAGCATAGGTGAAGCCTTTGTCGACCACGAGACATCCCTCCTGTGATAGTAAGACCCATATCCCTCTGTGTGCCCCAGCGTATTGCCTGCCTGCTGTGTCTTCACACACTCTTAACACAGTTTGTCATGCTGCATTCTTCCCTGACAAGAATTAGAAATGTCATCACGTAGAGAAACAACAGCAGGATTATTAAGGCTGTATGGAGGAATTTGGACAAATAGGCCGTTCCCTTGTAGCCTCATCACAAACCAGTCTCCTGGCCAGGACAAATGAAAGGAGACGGATATTGTAGTGCTCAGTGTGCTTTTGCATACTTGAAAATTAGAGCTACAGTTACTCGTGTCAAGATCAGCCTTGGGCATCATGAGGGAGACAGATGTTTTCTGTGTGCTTTCTTTCTCAAAACCTTTGGCACACTGTAATCAAAAGCTGTCACACGTGTATGCCTTTATGTACTGTATTTAAACAATAGTCCAATGAAGTCTCTGATGCCCACGCAATCTAAGAGACACTTCCCTAAAAAGGCAACAAATAGATTTTGTTTTCTGACCAAAAAATGACAAGCAAACAAAACAAGAACACATCATATACTGTAATTTTCCCTTTGATCACTAGTATTTGTGTTTATGTTACAACAGCCCTGTGAAAATGCAGTGTGAACTCTTTTGTTAGAGCCAGCAATAATAACAAAAGCTGTCTTCAAAAACAATCAGTCACAATGACAGGTAATTAATTTGGCCAAGCAACAGTGCCCTGCAGTCATTTATAAGTATAGTCACAGTTAATCACCTTTCAATGACAATACTCCTGGATTGTTTTTCCTTCCCTCTGCCATAAAGGGAGTGTTAATTTTCTCCCACCCCTATAGGACTATGACAAACAATGAAGGCATGCTCAGCATTTAATATGCCATACATTGTCTGTTGAAGGAAAACAATTGCTGTGCAGCAAAAATCAATACAGCATTATCCTTTTCATGTAGCCATACTTGAAGATTCAATTATTAGGGACAAAATGACATTATTTCTGCTGCCATGGCCTCACTCAAGGAGACAGCAGGCAGATTTAATTCCATCTCCAGTAATCTGGATAAAACTCAGATTGTACTATCTGTCCTGGCTATCTCATTGTTATGTCCACCATATAAGCAAAGCACAAGATCTGAGATGTGTTTATGTGTGTGATTAAGAGGGAGAAGTGTTATCGTCAGTAGGTTTCACCTCATCAGTATCTCTGTGGTGGACTCACCAAAATGGGGAAATCAGTGGTGTAGATTTGCAGTGGGAAAAATGATAACTTGAATATTCTGTTTCATTGTCAAGGTAGTAAATCCTCAATATTGACTAACTGGCTCCATTAGAAGTCGCAAGTTTTTGTTTGACAGATAATTATTGCTATTTAAAATACACAAAGAAATTTCTCAATTTCTCAATTTCTATTTAAAATACACAAAGATAATGACACAACAAGCAACTCTATTATCATTAAAGAAATAATTATTTCTTTAATAATAATAGAGTTTTAATAATAACTTCTGTGACCCCTAAACACACATGATTTGGGTAAAGAAGCTTGCAGAAAGATGCTAAAAAGAGAAATCACCCTTAATTATGCTTTTCTTACATTATTGTCTCATCATAAAAACTACAAACACTGATACAGACAAGAAGAAGGTTTATATTCACAAATGATAAATTGTAAAAAACACTCAGTGCACAAGATCAGATTAAAGAATGCTGCTCTAATGGCAAAGGCTGTTCAGCTTTTTCACAGATGCATGACATGACACAGAGCGGCCAGCAAACATCCTTTCATCACAGTTGTTTTTACGTGATGGAGACATTCCATGCCGATATGCATGTCCTGTGACACCTATATAACTGATGATTGCCTTTCCTAACCAGGTGTTTTCCTGTCTTAGATTACCTTGCCTAGAGGGAAGACCGTCCCTTCTCAGATAACACACACATATACAACAAAAGCATTCTGGCTCTGAACATTTCCTTTTGTTGTAGAGTTGGAGGCAACAGTACAAGAATGAACTGTGAAACAGCAGCACTGGAGGAGTCTTTGCAAATTTGAAACCAGTGTTTAACATGACACATTTACAATTTCTCAGACAAGAAATTATATCACATATTAAGCTGTAAAGAGAGAAATGGTCTTTCCTGTCTTGTTTTTCTTTTTCTACCACTTTTGTTCTTTCCTTCCCTCCTATGTCAACTTTTCTTTTTCTGCTGTTGCTGTGAGTGCTCTGAAAGCACTGCTGAAATTAGTCCAAAAGGACATGGTGTGAAATGAACACAGCTATGACCTCCCAGACACCCCAACACTGCCAATAATATCACTTCCCCCTGACACATAGGGTGCTGTGATTGGTGGGTGGGTAGGAAATATGACCAGTGGGGATTCGAGTGGCGGGAAAAAGGGAGGGAGAGGGACTGGAGAGAACAAGGGAGTGGTCCTCCTCCGTGCACTTTAACCGACCCTTTGCCCAGGACAGAACAGGAAATCTCCAAAACAAAAGTTAGCTGTCGTCTCCTCCTGAAATGCTCGCTCTGAACAAAGCTGCTCACTGACTGGCAAACCAACCAATCCTAGAGGGAGGTAGCATGCTGTAATCTGGTCCTGTCTCACATTCCAGACATCGCCGGTGAGTGAGGCACAAGAGTGTGACCTGAACCCTTAAACAGGAAATGAGTCTGAATGTTGTTCCTTTCCCTTAGATAGGGCCTCAGCTGTGGTCAGCAGAGGGTCATAAACACGGCATGTATAAATACAAACACGGCCATACGGTGACATGTACACAGACACAAGAAGACATGAATGTATCCACAAATGATCTCGCTGTTTCCTTCCTTTTAAGATGGTATGGGCATGCACACACCCTTCTGCCAGACATTACAGCTCACAGCTGCATGCCCTGGGCCTTTGCTATCTCCAGCCCAAACCAGAATCACATCAGCCACATTCCACAGCCTCCCAAAGCCCCTAGGGGAGCTTCACAGCTGGGCACTGAGCTGGGCTGTTCTCTAACTCCCTGGCAGGCTTTCACCATCACCACCTCTTCCTCTCTCCCCATGCTCACCCAAAAAACAGACCACATCCTTCTATCATCCCTGCATCAGTGCTTCAATCTGTGCTGCAGGAGAAAACTGTCCTGCTCTTGGTCCCAACAGGATACTCACAGTAAACGCGATGAGGTTGGACAGAAGGGGCCAAGACCACAACAACAGTGGATGAAGATGACAAAGAGCTACTAATATTAACACGCTCATTTCAGATTTTGCTGTTACTGAATATAATTTGATACTCTTGCTGCAGCAGTTTCTTTAAAGGTATGTCAGGAGTAAAAAGAGTTGTCATCAGAGTATCAGAATCTAATAACATCTATGACTGTGAGGCATTTGCCAGTAAACAGCAACAACAGTCAGTATATGAAACCGACCTCATAATGCAGTAAATAAATGTATGAGAGAAACTGCGAAGACCCACAGAAGGAAGAAGAAAGGCCAAGGTGAGATCATGAGCAAGAGTTCATCAGAAATTTGCTGAAGGAACTTTTCGCTGTCACCCCTCTCAGTATCAGCTCAGCAGCATCTTTAGGAAAGCAGAGGTTATGATTTCCTAAACTAATAAAGGTGAGAATGAGTTGACTGTTATTTGAGCAATTAATCACCAGTATTACATTTTACACGTTGATATTCCTAAAGTTTTTAGGGCACAAGCACATTGCTAAAGCAAGTAGGGCAAAAAAGCATATACGTATAAAACAGTGGCAATATAAACATCTCACGATTTACACTAATATGCAAGTTTGTGTATATGCTTTTCTGCAGTCAAGCGTGCATATATTTGTGTTCTTAGATGTGTGTGTCTATAAATGCATAAGGCCATGGTGTGTTTCATCATTTCGGTAAATGCCAGGCAGTATATCAGTCTAACTGCATATGTCTTGGGCCATTTCCATATCTGTAATAGAGAAAGCCCCTCTGCCATCAGAGCTGCTCCTCCACTGTGCTCAGAGAGCCAAATAACAATTGCTCGTCTGCACAAATGTGCATGCATGCACACACACACACACGCGCACACACACACACACACAGACACACCCCCATCTCTGATGAACTGACACAGAAAACTAGATTTATTAAGAGGCAAAAGACCAAAGACGCAGAATGTAGGGGGTGGGACTTCAGCAATGGATGCAGGTTGTTGTAGACAAAAGCACGTGCAATGCACAAAAGCACAACGCCTCTTACACACACACTTGTAGTCCTAAAGTGCATCACTCCCCTCTAAGAGACCTGTTTATTTCAGACCTGTGACACAAAGCCACAGCAGCATGCGGGCTTATCTCTCCACATCCCATGAAATACAGTGCAACCCCCAAAGAGCTCCCATTGCTCCACATGCCACTTTCAATTAGTTCCACAAAGAGAGTCTTCTGCTTTCAAAAGGAAGATGGGAGCTCATTACTGGATTCCTCCCTACTCTCGGCTTTGAAATATAGATCAGGAGATCTATGTTTGACTTCTTGGGTCCTGGATGTCCCCACTTGTCGCCCATGCCACACCAGTCCAGAGCAGATGAGTGCAGAGTACCGTCTCATGGATTAGCCACTCCTCAGGTTTAGCAGCCCCTGCAGCTTACCCTCTATCTCACCATTAGTTCTCTGCCTACCCCTCTTTCTCTAATTTGTTCTTTCTATCTCTCTCATCACTAAATAGGCTCCCTGAAGCCACAGCTCTCAGCATTAAACCCACAAAAGGGAAAATACCAGTTCTAATAATCTGATGAGAGCCTATGAGAGGAGCGGCGTAGGAAATGTGCATATCATATCACACAGTGGTACTATTATAGTAAGAATAGACACAGAGGCAGGTGCTGATAAAGCAATGCAAATTCATTCAGGTACTCTAATGAAACTAAAGCTTGGTAAAGCTGCAAAGGGGTGGAGGGTGGGGTGGGAGAGCTTTTATGGAAATTAACCATTATTTTGTAGTTCATTAAGGTTAGTTTTAAGCTACTAAAATCCACAGATGCAAAAATACTCAGTAACCATAACTATGACATCACTACTAATACAGAAACACAAGGCAAGTCGTAGCACTGTCATAAAGCATGGCAGCAGGATTTACCCTGAGATTAAACAGTCAGAATGGATCTATTTCTTATCCCCACCCCCACCCCAAAGAAACAAAAAAAAAAAAAAAAAAAAAAAAAAAAAAATCAAGAAAAAAGCTAAATTAGTACCAATACAAACTTCGAACTAAGGACAGTTGCATTATTAGACAATGTCATGAACAATGAACACTCAGTATTGCAAGCTGCTTTGAAGTTTTATCATTTCTATTCATACCAATATCTTTCATGGTGAGTCGCCGACGTGGTTTTAGAACAGGATGGGTAGCTTCTACAGAGCCTGGAGGAAAAGGCATGTCTCTCCTTATTAGAGGTGACTGCACTGTAGGGGGCACTATGTGTGATGCAGGGACTGGGGGACCGGCCTTCTGCATCTTCATTACTCCATGCACATAATTAGGTTTGCTAGGTGATGTCCTGCTCTCTATGGGGCGAGGGATGGATGCTGGGCTTGACACCTGTGGAATGTGGTTCTGCACCCCCTGAGGGGGCTGGTAGTTGGACTGTACTGAACGAGGCATAGGTGTGCCAGGCCCAGCTGGACCATAAGGAGGCTGCCGAGGGCCCATCTGACCCCCCCACTGGCCATCGTGATTCATGCGTTGTTCTGATGGCATCATCTCCTCTGCACGGTTCATGCTAGGGTAACCAGTTCCCTGGGGTGGACCCCCAGGACCACCCTGTCGGCTGGGGTAGTTCTGATAGTTCATATCTCGAGGTCCCTGCCACATGCCTCCCTGAGGACCTTCAGGGCCTGACTGCATCATCTGAGGAGGCATGTTAGGCTGCGAATTTGGCCCAGTCGCTCCCTGCATTCGTTCACGACCAAAGGAAAATGGGAACTGATTGCCAGAGCCAGGTGGACGCCGATCAGAGCCAGGGTAGGGCCCACTGCCGCCGTATTGATTGTATGACTCCTGCTGTCCTGAAGAGGGTGCAGAGGCGCCTCCTTGCTGCTGCGGTTGCTGCGGTGCTTGTTGTCCACCAGGGAAGGGCCCACTGTATTCTGGCTCATGGCGTTTTGATGGTGGGTAACCCCCTTCCACTGGACGCTTGTAACTCTATAGATAATAAGGTGCAGGGAGACACATTTATCATAAACCATTTCAACAGAATTGTAAAATAAATGAGGTGGTTTTAAATAGAAAAAAACCTCAACAGTAGTGCCATAAAAAAGACAAAAAAATATACAGAATAAGACTTATAACCTTTATATTATTTGACCTGTGAGAACAGCTGGACTCGGTGTAATGCAGATGGATCATTTACCTGTTGTTGTGGGTACATTCCAGGCTGCTGATTTGGGTAAGAGCCAGTAGGGGGCGTTCCCTGTCCAGGATACTGATTACCATAGGAATCAAGCCTGCAAAAATGAGGTTTGTTCAGTTCAACCATGAAGATATAATGCATCTCTCCCCAAGTTAAGACAAACCCCATAGATACGCATGCAGCCATAAACACTGTCAACGGCACAGTATACAATAATGAGCGTACACCCAAAAACAGCATTTAGCTACAGCTTTCTATTATTTTACAGCTTCATTATCAGTTACATCACATTTATTCTCCTTCATACTTCTCTTTGTTGCTTCAATAGGATTCCATTTTTCTATAATACTTTTAATATAATATGAATAGCAAAAATGGATTATAAATACCCAGCTCTTTTTGTTAAATGTACGGCTTACTAGTTGGTGAATAATATCGGCCCAGAGATAATTTCACTGGGATTGAGACAAACTGAAAATACATTTAAATCAATGCAACTCTGTAATGTACATATTAACACAAAATAGAGCTTAAACCAAATAGTGAAGAGTAAGTAAAATTTGAAAATCTGCCCAAGATTGGCAAAAATTCTGATGTTGATGTAGTGACCATGCTCTAATCTTAGTCAAAATGATAGTGTGTCAAACTGCAGTCTTTGTAATGAGAGAAGAATTTATTGAAACCTTCTAGGAGTGCAAGGTTATTACTCTCACAAAACAGTACCTTTGTTTTATACAAAGAATGATCATCTTAGCTTTATACCTAAAAATCTTGCCACACAAGGGCTTTATCAACTGACCGTGGCTGCTGTGGTGGGAAGCGATTTGGCGAATACATCCCCGTGTCGGCACTGGCAGGCATCATCGGGTTTGGCTGAGGAACACCAGATCCCATGTTGCCTTCAGGGCCCATTCCTTGCTCCGACCTGTGAAAAACGGGACCAATACACACGGTGTAGTTTATTTCATATTTTGTTTCATACAGATTATATTAGACCATCAAACAAGAAACTCAAAAGCAAATGTTACAAGCCCAAGGTCAACAGAAATAATAAGTAGCTCTCAAGCCTGTGACTAATAACAGGAGTATTTTTTGTAGGAGTATTTTTGAATGGCCTACTCAGAACATCCAGTTTGATAGGAAAATAATGACAAAAGTGACTGTGACAGTAGTGACCACAAAGCCTCTGATAGAAATATCAGTACTCCATGCAGAGGAACTAGCAAATAAGAAAATCTCCAAGGAATGAAAGTGAAATACTGTTAGGAGAAGTATTTTGCTGCTAATACAATAGGTTAGGACACCTACGTACCCACTTAAAGCAATAAATAAACTTATTTTAGACTTGGTTCATATGCCGTCATGAAAAAG
>VUQH01003703.1:7134-17427 GCA_015106775.1 Etroplus canarensis | reverse complement strand
CCTTCTCCAGGCATCTAACTTATCTAGTGTTGATTCTGTGCTATCTGCTACTAACATATTGTAGTATTTAGATAGTTGGCCCTTCCCTTCTAAGTTAGCAAGTGTTATTTCCTCTAATTTAGATAAAGATGGTATACACATTATCTGTTTGTGTTTTGAAAAAATATAACTCCTTAACTGCAAATATTTGAAGAAATGCTTCTTCGAAATTTGGTACCTCTGACATAATTGATCGAATGTAAGCAGAACGCCATCTGAATAAAGGTCCTTCACCTTTTGAATACCTTTTGCATTCCAGGACCTAAATCCCTCATCTATCCAGCCCGGTGTAAACTGTTCATTCCCCCAGTTCCAAGTAGTGTTAACAACAACACAGTTTACTGTGGAAAATATTGTCATCCTTTTCAATACATTGTCATGCTCTCAAGGACAACAGATTTAATAATTCAGGAGGAAAGCACTCCTCCCAGCGACAAGTGATTTACAGCGAAAAGGAAAAAGCAATGGCTTCCTGAATTTACCTTCAATGAGATAACAGCAAATTAAAACAAGTTTTACCCACATGGTAAAACATTAGGGAATATAATTTATATAGAGATCCTGATCCATTTTCTAAATTCATAAATATTGCATGGAACCCAGCCAGTCACCTTGTCAAATATGCCAAATACACAGCATGTGTGACAATACAGTTACAGTATGTCCGTATTATGTGTGCATGCACTGCATAGTGAAGTGGGTATAAGAAAAGAATTGGTATTCAAGGGGAAAATTATAGGTAGCAGAAGGAAAAGAAGAACAAAATAGCTAGACTCAAGAGGCTTACTCAAAACTATTAGTTTCTCACTCATCTCTGTTAAAAATGATCATCAGAAGAAAATATTCAACTTCACATGTTTCCTTGAACAGCTATTGACTTATATTTCAAATGCTACTCTTTGAGTAACACTTTACCAATACTGACACTGTTTCTGACAAACCATAATGTAATTTCTGCCAAGTTAATGACTGAATTTTAAGTGTCAGTCAGTCATGACTGTCCACTTAGAGCTCTGTAAGTGGTCCTTGGGGGACTCATTATACCAACACAGATCTCTATCAGTGACAATATTTCCTGAATAAATCTCCATTAACATCATTACTCTAGGATAGCTAGTTATTACAACCAAATGCACATCAAAGGAAGCCATTTCAGTGATGTGATATTGTGATTATGACCGTTTGAGAATTACAATGTCAAGAAAAAAGAAAAATGATATTTATACTTATGTGAATGCCCTCTGTGAAGTTCAGGGCAAGCAGAAAAGAAGGGACATTTGTATTTGTTTCCCAGTCTTCATGCAGTACACTTCTGATGGAGCCTGGCTCCCGACTTGGATTTGTACTGTTTGTGTCTGCGCATGTCTTAAATACACAACTAGATGTTCAACTTCTCTCAGAGAATTAGAATGGCACATAAAATTGTGACTTAATGGAACATCAGTTATCAGTGGGATGAAGAAACAGGTGTATCACAGCACCCAAGACCAAAACCATCCAGAATAAGCTTTCCTGGTGTTGACAGACTCAGCAAATACAAGATAGGCAGCAAAAACAGCCTGTGAAGTTATACAGCAGACAAATGGATTTAAATCTGAACTAAAAAAAAAGGCAATGCCACCTTGTTCTGGGACCTTATGTCTGTGCATGGAAAACATAGTAAAGAAAAAAAAGTGGAACAATTTTTATGGATTAGTGAAGCAAAAAATTACACAACCCTTAATAAACTAGTTGAAAGAAAAAAGAAAAAAAAGAAAAACTCAAATTCCACCTAGTGCATTGAAAGTCATCGGATGACATTTCATCATTCAGCATGACAATGATCCTAAACACAGACCAAAACTAATGAAAGCCCTTTCTGAGTGACAAGATGGAATAGCCCAAACTTGTCAAGTCAGCTATGTGATCTCATTTTGGTTGTGCTACATTCACTTGGTGAATGCCAGACAAAAGGCAGCAAGACTCCACAACAGCCCGACTCAACTGTTATCAAACCATTAAATGGCTGTTATCAGATTTAATCACTCGTACATTAGTTGACATACACCAGTACCTATTAAATGAGAGCCCTTTCAAGCCTAATACCCATTCTGATTATTGATAAACAGTAACTAATCCAGATTACATAGGTGATCTATTGTGGTCTTGAATAGTGCACATGAAAGAGGGACTCCTAGTCTCTTGGGTTAAAAGAAAAAAAAATCTATATGAACTTTTTGCTCTTTCATTGTGGAAATACTGATTCTGTTTATCTCTTCATCTGCTGGGTTTTTAGATGTTTTCTGACAAAGTCTAATCTGACCCTCCTGTTCCTCAGTGGTTTGGACCTTGCTGTAAACCCTCTCTATTTTCTAGTCATGAAGGCATCTCTCAGTTGTAGACAATCATTTGCCTCCCTTCATGAGAATGTTCTTGACTTGGTCAAATGTTGTGAAGGGTTTTTCTCAACCAAGGAAAGAATTTCATGATCCTTCACTTTAGGTGCCTTCTGTGGTCTTCCACGCCTAGAGTTTTTTACTACCACTGTGAAAGGTTCATGTTGCTGTGTCAGCCTAATGGTGCCCTCTTTCATTTGTCTCTGTGAACATAAAATTGAGACTTCTAGTAAACAGCAACCAAATGCAAATTTAACACTTGGAATCAACTCCTGATATTTTTGCCACTTAATTTGTTACAGCATAACCAAGGAAAAGATCCTACCTCTCTATGAAACTGTTGAACAGTCAATAGCCTGAGTATTTTAGAGCCTTTGAAAATGGGGGACTGTATAAAAATGTCTATAATTCCTGAACAGTTATTGGTTTTTAACCCCCTTGAATTATAGCTGAAAGTCTGCACTTAAGTCTTATTTTGATTGTTTGATTTAAAATCCACTGTGGTGGTGTGCAATGACAAAATTACAAAATTACATCATTGTCCAAATATTTATGGACCTAAAAATACCACAGGTTACCCAACAAACCCAGCTAATGCCTGGTTAAGCTTAGTGAACTGAACATTATCAGATTACCTGTAGTTAAATTTATGTTTTGCTATGATGAAAAGAGTAAAAACATAGTTACAGTTTATGTATGTGTGCTTTGTTTTTGTTTTTTTGATGACAGTGGCCTACTCTTGTTATCTTTAATAAGATATATGGAAATAAAGTGAGTACCACATGATATTTAAATTGTAGTAGTTGTTGTTTCAGTCTGAGATTAAGTCTAGGAAATTGATATTCAATTATAAAACCAAGGTAAAAATTCTATTCATTGACCATCCTGTTCAGCACAGTGAGGAACTACATTTCCTCTTCAAATCCCACCTTGACTGCACTTTAATGCTTAACATTTCCACTATTGGGTGGTATTGGATTGGGTTCAGCATCTGAGTGTGTTGATTTCTGCCCACCAATGCCGGGTCTGTGCCATGACAGTGTCAATGCCAAACTGGAGACTAGGTTAGCTCTGCCAATGCTGTTAATAGACACCATTAGGCTACTGTGGGCAGGTAAGCAACACAGTCCCTCGAGAATAGCCTAATTACTGAAAGTTGGCTGTGTCACACACACTGCAGTGAGGAGATTCACACCTCACTTCACTATAAGGAACAGCTAATGTACATTACAGTAGGTGGCAGTGTGAATGTATTTAGCTGAAAACAAAGCACTGTTCGGCCAAAACCTTATGCTCCCACCTTTGTTAAAAAAAAACTGTGGAACGATGAAATTTCTGCTTGATTTGTGAGCCAGATAAAGAATACTTAGAAATGAAACACCTCTGGTGCACTGGCACTGTTTTCAGCTAAAGGTACAGCAGTTGGAGGTGTGACCTGGCAACACTGGCTGAGTTTTAAAAAAATTCTCTTAACTAAATGTGGCTGTTTTGATGTTATAATACCTCACTGCACAGATGGCTATTTTAGCTATTTATTCATGTAAATATGTATATAAAGTTTTTATGATATGAAATGTAGTTACAAAGTTTTCAGAAGCAACAATATTGTGTGTGTGTGTGTGTGTAGGTGTGTGCGTGTGTGTATATGTGGAAATTTTTATGGGTGCACACTTGTAATTGTGGTATATTTTGATTTGGGCACATACTGTATGTCACCTGAACAGTGTATCTTGGATGCGAAACCAGTTCATCCTCTCTTTTTCTCTGTATCTTTCTTCATAGAGTTGTCTTACTGAGAGGGACCCACAGATGCTGCCTGGAGCTGTGGGTCCTCTGGGACTTCCACTGGTTAGATATAAATAGAACATGAGCTGGCCAACTCATAAATATATGGAGCTCCAGTAGAATGATGACATCTCTTGTCTGGCCTACAGCCCTTGCAGGCTACACAAACACCCCAAAATAGCTGTACCCCGAACAACAGACTCAAAGGCGGTCTCTTTAAGTGTTACTTCATGTAAATTAGATATGAGAGCAGTATGAGTATTCATGCAAAAGTGATCCTGGCAGTCTACAGGTGTGTACATCACCGCCTCTTTAAAATATAGACTATACAGACAAAAAAAGGTGGCCTCTTCAAGAGCATTTTTGTTAGGATAAAGAATATCCATTAGACTGTTCTGTCTAATTTGTGAAACTATATGAAGTTACACAAATTCAGAACCCAGTGCAGCTCTTACAACATTAATCGTTTGGTCCAATATGGGCAATAGATTGAAAAATGAGATATTCAAGTAAGATATCACATTAAATCCACATGTATAGCAACACTTTTATCAGCTGTGATGAATTTCAATAAAAGGTTTTTTTTTGCTTATATCAGTGATGTAGTTTATAGGCTAATGTGTTTCAAAATAACCCTAAAAACAATGGAACCTTTTAATTTGCAAGCTTCCAACATATCCATTCTGGTAAACAGCAAGCTTCAAAAACAATAGCGTTTGATGAACAGAGACTAGTGAAAATTGATTTTGATGAGTATTTCAGTCAGAATTGCACATTGTCATTTAGTTGTGAAAACAAAGTGCTGGGCTCTAAACAGATGACGAGATGATATGCTGTGAAATAGAAAACTATCCATAACAAAGGCAACCTGACAGGCATGACAGGATTGTCAGTACATCTTCACACTCCAACAAGACTGAACAACAACATAATACATGGCAGCAAAGCAATTCTTTGAATGTGGATGACTGGATCTGTAAGTGTATTTAAATGAGAGATTAGTGATGGGAATACATGTCAGTGCTATTCAGCACTGGTCAAACACTGAAGCTACCCGGTTGCGCCTGTTAAAATCCCGGACGTGTCAGTCAGTAATGTTGTAACAGGTGTTTTCCATCAGTTATCAAATGCAAAACACCTGCACGGACATCTCTGATTAGGGTGCAACTAGAACTGACCACAGCATTCAACAGCAGAGTTCTATGGAACAAACCTTTCATTGCCCTTTATTCCATGAATGAACGATTAATGTTAGTCTTTCTGTGTCAACACAGAAAAAGCAATTCAGTTCACAACATACCCTACTTAATAAAACACTTCCATTCCCAAAATATTATACTCTCTTGAAAGCCTAATATCAGTCCAAAACCTAAAGATATATTTTGCACAACGGTGCCCAAATACATACTAATGTAGGTAAAGACATCACATTCTAGTTAAATAAGTAGGTTAGTTCAACACTAAGTTAACATTTTAAAATGATAAAAATGTATCCCTTCAAGCACAGTCAAAGATGCACTATATGGACAAAAGTATTGGGCCACACCGCTTAATTATTGAATTTCGATGATTCCGTCAGTTCCATTGCCACAGGTGTATCAAACCAAGCACCTATGCAGTCTACTTTTACAAACATTTGTGAAAGAGTCATTCTAGAGAGCTTACTGAATTTGAGTGTGGTACCTATGCCACCATTGCAACATGTCAGTTTGTAAAATTTCCTCTCTAATAGATATTCCATGATCAACCTTAAGTGTATTACTAAGTGGAATACATTCAGCCATGAAGTTGTAGATCACGTAAAGTTACAGAGCGGGGTCCCCTAGTGCTGAGGTGCGTAGGGCATGAAAGTTGCTATTGCGCTGCTGACTTGGTAATGGCAGAGTTCCAGACCCCCTTCTGACATTAACATCAGCACAAACACTATGCACCGTGAGCTTCATGGAGTGGGTTTCTAAAACTGAGCAGATGTATGCAAGCCTTTCAGCGAATGTCAAGCATGTCAAATGTCAGGTAGAGTGGTGAATAGCATGCTGCCACTGGACTCGGGAGCACTGGAAATATGTTATGTAGAGTGACAAATCAGGCTTTTCTATCTGATAGTCTGATGGACAAGTCAGGGTCTAGCAAAGACCAGGAGAACATTACCTGCCTGACTGCAATGTGCCAACTGTAAAGTTTGGTGGAGGTGGGATAATACAATGGGGTTGTTTGTCTGAGGTTGGCCTGGTTCCCTTAATTCTAGTAAAGAGAAATCTTAAAGCTTCAGCTTACCAAGACATTTTGGACAACACTATGCTTCCAACTTTGTGGAAATAGTTTGGGAAAAGCCTTTTTCTCTTCCAGCATGACTGCACCCCAGGGTACAAAGCAAGGTTTATTAAGACTTGGTTGGATGAGTTTTGATGTGGACGGACTTGACAGGCCCACACAGAGCCCCGACCTCAACCCCACTGAACACTTTTGGGAATAAACTAGAATGGAGATTGTGAGTCAGGCCTTCAGATCCAGCATCAGTGTCTGATTTCACAAAAGCTTTTTTGGATGAATGGGCAAAATCATATAGAAAGCCTTCCCAGAAGAGTGGAAGCTGTTATAGCTGCAAAGGCAGGTGCTAACTACATATTGATGCCAATGGATTTAGAATGGGATGTCATAATAGCTCCTGTAGGTGTAATGTGTGCGTGACCCAATACTTTTGTCCATATAACTTATACAAAAATTTATAAAAATACTATTAAAATGTGTAAGATGCAACTGTAAGAATTAGAAATTCCAAAAGTTCAATATGATTTATTTTTTCAAAATGTAATATCTTGAAACAAGGTGTCACCTACATCATAGAAAGACCTTCCACAATACGTAATTCAGGTTTCAATGTCAAACTGTGTAGGGCAAAAGGACTTGAAATTAGCCACTTTCAGACATGGGCTATATAGTATTGCTGACTTCTTCAGTTTGTTAAAGTGACTGCATTCTTCCACTGAGATATAGATCAGTTTAACGTGTTACTCAGGGTTTTATTCAAACATAGCCACAAACGTGCTAGAGAGTGTGGTGCTATTTTGCAATTGCAATTGCAAATTGGGAAAAAACACACAAAAAACAACTTTTTGATGTTTTCTCTTTGTATCTCTTTTGTATGTATGCTGCTTCATGCTGTATTGGGTGAAAGCTATACTCTGCCCATCACATACCTGCTTCGTAAGAGACTTTTCTTCTGGATTACGAATAGCAATAATGCTTTAAAAACAAGTGTTTAAATCTAACTGCAAATTAGGAATCAAGTTGGCTGGATAAAATGTTATGTATATTTTATTGCTAGTCACAGCATTCTACATACACAAGAGGCATGTCCAGTCATAATTTTGGGCATTCCTATTCATTATTAGAACAGCATGCATTCTTGAACTGTATTAAAAGTGATATTTATATGTTATTAGGTCCAGCCTAGCATGATTGCTTTAGTGACTTTTGCAGGAAAGTGATCAGTGTGCCGTTTCAGCAGAAAAATATGAAAACAGTTATTTGGTGTCAAATTTTGAAGGTATACCATTCTGTACAGATGGGGTCCAAGGTCTATGAGAAGTAACTTGGACCAAAACAAATTTTTTGAATGGAGGGAAGGTTCAATCAAAATTCAGTGAGGTATATTTTCTTGCTCATTTGTGAATTTAAGAAGAATCATTTTCATCAGGGGTAAAATATTAAATGGACCTTGTTTACCAGGTGAACAGAAATCTGCCATTCTCTGCAAGTCAATGATTATTATGTGAATAAAGGAATTTTTGAGGAGGCCATGCCCTGGGAAAATTAACAGTCTCCAACCTAGAGTCATTTCAGTCACTGTAAGAATGGGGAATATGTGGAAAGAACTTTTATTCTAAAAAGCGGTATGTGTTCCATTCGGCAGTGATGGTGTCTGTACACGTATCTAATATATGACAAAAAATCTCAGAAACACTAACTCATTATCTTTTTCTCATTGATGAAAACTGAAACACATACTGAAATGGATGTGAAAATACACAGTCTTGACTGCATAATGAGAATTTACATTTGCACAAAAGTCAAAGGTGCACAGTCACCATGTTTTTTGACAACACACTGCTGATAAATATCTTCCTCAACTAATGATGGCAATGTAGGTACTTTGCAGGAGGCACCAGTGAAAGCAAAAGCTTCATTCTGGCATCACCACAAATCAACACAGAGTTGAACCATTATTTTCTTTTTCTTTTCTTCTTCTTTATTTTTTTGCTGGAATTCTTTGAGTACTGCAATAAGTAACTGTTAGAATCTAAGCCAACAGTTTTCTGCATCTTTTTTTGTTGTGTTTTGTGTGAGATGCATTTAACCAACATAAAAAAAAGCATTCACATGCAGTCCTTTCATTTTACAAGGATGGATTGCTTTTCTGAATTTTATGCATGAATTTCTTCAGTGGAAAACAATCTGAACAATTTCAAAAGTGTGGAACACAGACATCATCACCCAATTTACTTGCTATAACCAATTTTCTGCTGAAGGAAAAATTCTTCAAGGGCTCAAGGAATCTGCTTAGTAAATAAAATTTGTAGAAGTTGAGTGTAATAAATATTGCTTCTCGTGATTTCACAAGGAAAGGAAGATGGGAAAAATAATGAAAAAAAAAAAGTAATACTAGGGCAGAGATCTACTGGTGTGGAAAACAGGCTTGTTCAAACTTGGCAGTGAGTGAGTAGAGATGTGTTAATAATTGTCTGCAGTCCAAGTTGGGTTCATGTAAGGGGTATGTTGGTGAACAGAGGCAATACACAACAAGACGCAAAGGGTGATTGTTTTTTACTGTTTTCCTAAGAGCTGACATCTGACCAATTTTGTCTGTGAAATTCTCAGTCTTCATAGTTCTGTTTGTCTGTGTTCTAAAGCACCGATCTACACTAATGCCCCATGTAATTGAGTTGGGTTTTGCTCCTGCCAACATGAGGAAAAAAAAAAAAAACACACAGAAATGTGTTCAGTTTTTTTTCTCTTCAAGGTCATGGGGTGACTACATTTTAGAACTGGGTGTTAAGGTTTCCACAGTCAGTAATGGTTGCCAGCTTGTTCTGAAAGCATGTAAATCCATGACAAAATCCTCCTCAAAACAAGCAGGTGAAATCACAGAGCCGCTATGCACAACGGAAGTCTGTGTTAATTTGACAAATACAAAAGCAATTATTTGAGAAACCGTTATACTACAGCGTCTGACAAGACACTTTTCTTTGTCATCTGAGCTTCAGAGTTCCCATGCTGAGCTGTACCGCTCCGAGGTAGAAAACGACTGCAATTGTGCCACTGAGGTCCCAGACCAGTCAATATGAGAGACTAAAGTACAGTGGAAGGCAGACATCAGTTCAATCATTCAATCTGTGGCAGAGAAAAACACACAGTGAGGCTGTTATGTAGCAGCTGTCTAGGAGAACGGGGAGTAGCATCGCTCTTATTGAACAGAGAACAATAAAATATAACCTGGGGGGCAGATCCCGCTGTGTTCCGTGCTCAATCAATAAGACTATTTTAAACTTCACTGATGCAGTAGATGTGTGCGTGTGTGTCAGTGCACGTGGAGCCACCAAGGAACCCGGGCACGCACAAACACATGCATGTGATCATGCTTACACACATGCACACTCACATATCACAAAGAAAGACGGGCGGACAGCAAACTTTGCAAAGCCAAAAGAGGCACACATGCAGGAGTGTTTTCCTGACACTGTCACTCTGACACACAGACGGTTTCACATTCGTGAACGATCAAATGTATTTACATATGTACGCACTCTCTGGAAGCTGAAGACAGACATGCAGATCCGCGTTCACACACTGTCCAACAGACGCACGCACGTTCGCACTCTGCCACACACCTAATGATTAAATCCTCCGGCAGCCCTGTGTCTGTGTCACTCTGTCTGCATGTGTGCATGTGATGTGGAATTGGTAATTAGAGCAGGTAGGAGATTTTCATATGTGTGTGTGTGTGTGTGTGTATATATATATATATATATATATATATATATATATATATATATATATATATATATATAAAAAAAAAAAAATATAAAAAATATTG
>VUQH01003696.1:0-11646 GCA_015106775.1 Etroplus canarensis | reverse complement strand
AAAAAAAAACCAAAACAAACAAAAAAAAAAAGCACAAAAAAAACAAAAAAAAAAAAAAAAAAAAAAAAAAAAAAAAAAAAAAAAAAAAAAAAAAAAAAAATATATATATATATATAAAAATTAGGCCGTGCCAGATCCTTCAAATCAATTCTTTGTCTTTACTAAACTTGTATATTATGAAAATATACAACTTAGAGGACCGACAGAGATTTGTAACCAAAGGCACCATAAATGACCAGGGTTCATTAAAATCATAAAGTTGACATCCATTCCCATCCATTTAACATCATTAACACCTTGATTTATGTGACTGCAACATTCATCTGACAACATGGTAAATAACTTCCACACATACAGTTTTGGTAAAACTACAATTTGCAGGTAGAGGTAGATGTGACAGAAGAGTGATGGTTAACAAAAAAAATCTGTATCTTGTAGTTACTAAAAACTGTCAATCATGTAACATGTTTTTCTCTGTTTACTTCCCATTTATATATAAAAGCTCTGGTTGTATTAGGACATTGTGAGCAAGTAAGGGAGTTGATCTTTTCTGCAGGACCAAATGACTGTCAGTTTTTTGGATTTAATTCACTAGATTAGGGAAAATGAAATTAAATGGGACTCAGCCAGTATGCCTCCCCCTTAAATCTAACTCTGTGTGGCCTTGACCTTTGACCCCACAATCTTATAAATCTTATCAGATCTTCTACCCATCATAGGTATTAAACACAAAAAGTCTGGTAAGGATCCAGCAAAAAGTCAGCTCCTGTAGTGGTAACAAAATTTGTAAGGGACAGCCAGACAACCTGATAACATGCTACAGAGGCAAACACACAAAAACAAAGAGTTTCGGATTTAGGTACCGTTTTCCTAATTGACCTTTTTTTTTTTTTTTTGTTAGTTGTAACAACTTCTAATCAGCTGTTTCGAGACCTTTACAAGGATAAGGATACATTTCCTCCCTTACAAAACTATTTCAGTTCACCAGTATTTCTTGAACAGCCTTCCATAGGTCATGCCAGGGCATCTCAACGGGGTTAAAGCAAAGACTCAGACTTGAATCTTCTTACTTTACAACCATTCAGTTGTTGAGTTACATGTGCACCTTTAGTCACCTGTAAAATTTCTTTATATAATTTTAAATTAATTGTTCCTTCATTGACTGAAAAATGCCTAAGCCATGAGGTACCCTGAAAGCATAATGCTCCCTCCACCATGCTGCCCAACTGATATGAGTTTTTGGTGTGCAGTTCACTTTATGCTACAGTGTTTTATATACTTTTTTTTCTTGAAAACTACATTATGTTGTCTCATCTGTCCATGAACGAAGACGTGAAGAAAGTTCTTAGCAAATTCCATAGATTCTGTAGATATGTCTCTGTTAACTTTTTTAAACCTTTAAAAAAAAAAAAAACTATTTCTGGATATATTGTGCTATTAATTTGATCATTACACAATGCCCTCTAGGGTTGTGCTAAAGGATGATGAGGTCACTAAATGGCAATAATCAAAGTGACTGATGATAGCTAGCCAATAAAAGATTTTTTTGTCCATTTCTCAACTGATTCATTAATTTAATATTGTCAATATTATGAGATACATAATAAATGGAATGTGCCTCACTTGAGGTGTCTTGTCGCATCTCCACACATATCAGACACTTGAAACATAGATGTGTCCAAGCGAGCGCACAGTTAATGCTCAGATGGTGGCATTCTCAAGTTAATGTGTGTGACTTTGGAGCTGATCACTGATCCACTGTTATCATCAAATGATAGAAAATAAGGGGTGGAAATTGCTGACTGTTGGCCTGACTTTAAAATAAGAGCATAACATGACCGTGTGTTTGCAGACCTTGTTTCTCTTATCTCCATAACTTCCCCTCTATCTGGAGTTTTTGTCAGTGAAAAACTCGCTATGTGTGGGAAGGGCATGGTGACGGGCAGAGGACAGGTGAGCCATGCCATTTAACAAAGAATTAAAAAAAATATATATATATATAACTGGATGATATAGTAGAGCTATAGGTATAAGGTTAAAAAAACATCAAATGTTGTGACTTTTAACCTCTTTAGCTATTCAGCAGATATCCTTCCACTTATGTTAATTACAGTAAATTTAAATCACTAAGTGCTGTATGCCACTATGTAAAAGTCTCTTTATTCTGGAGATGAGAAATTAACTCCCACTGCATGCATTTCCTTCTCACCTGCGCTGTTAATTTTTTTGGCATTTGGGCTACAAATTACATGTTATTGAGGGTGGATGGCTGAATACTCTAATGGGTGCATGTCACCATCTTAGCCCAGAGGCCATACTGTCAGTTATCTGTGATATCGAAAGGGAATTATGAGGCCAACAGCTCAACCCGATTTCTAACACATGCAACCAGATAGAATTTCTTTCATTTGTAAACAATTTCCACATCCAGGTCATTAGAATTTTTTGCAGCTTTTTCTAAGTTTATGTGTCCAATATGTTTTCTGAGCTCATAAGAAAGTTGCTATGAGCCAAGCAGAGTTCACATCAACAAATCCTTCTTAAGAAGAGGTGACCTTGTCAGCAACCCGGCTTTGTATACTTTTATTTAGAGGAAGAAACACCTCTACAACCCACACTTCTCATCTCCTTCATGGAAAAATTTGACTGCAAGTAGCTCCAAGATGTTAGCATGGAAGTTCAAATAGTTTCTCTGGCTTGGATTATAAAAGATTACTCAGATGTGTTCAATAAAGCCATTAAAAGTACAACTATGTAGACAACTGCAACTTGCCACATTTAATGGGTAATCAGTGCAGGCTATGATTGTATGTATGATTATAAAGTGATAAGAGGATTATTATTGCCTACACTTAGTTGGGATGTGACAAAACATCTAAATCTATCTATCTATCTATCTATCTATCTAGTAAGAGAAAGCAATATGCATACTTTTACTTTTAGTGCAACATGCAGCCACTTCAAACGGACTCATTTTCCAACTTGAATGATTAGAGTTACTACGTCATGACTTCTGGTTGTGACATTTATCAAATGAATGAGTGTAAAATGAATGAAAGTAAACTGAGCAATATTCACAGGGGGAAAGTAAAATACACTATAGACGGAACGGCAAGGTAAATCAAAGCTCTAATAAAATTATTTCAAGCAATAAATAAAAATAATATGCACAACACCACCACAATGCTGTATATACCATATTGTGAGTTACTCTGGGATATAACACCTAAAACCCACTATGACCTATAATGTAAGTTACAATAAATTACTACATAATGCATACATTTCAATGACTATAAAAGTAACCATTTTAAGCATGTAAACTAAATAACTACTGTAATATGAGTAAATTAATGGTGGTGTCACTACAATCCGTTCTGCAACATTTGTCATAATGTCTGTGTGGCCACGAGCCAGTGTTTGTCTGAAAGATACCCATAGATTTTGCAAGAAGCTTAATATGAGCCTGGCACACTTAGATCAATATTCACTTAGGCTTAAGGGGCCATCATGCTGCGCTCTTATCCACTCACTGTAGGCTAAGATCAGTGGGTTGGCTTCTCTTTGGCCATCAGTGGAAACCATTGATATCGGCGCCTGCACACACTTGAACAAAAAGAAACAGTAGGCAAACTAATCTCCAATTAAATATCTTTTTTATAAAAGACAGTCTAATATCTGGACTAGCCCTGAGCTGGTACCAGTGAATCAAAACTCAAAAATCAAAACTCATCATCTGAAAATTACACCAAGAAATCCAATGGCTTTTCGTGTTTGTGTCCACATCAAATTACATTTACATGTTAAATAGATATCAGCTTTAATGTTTCAAATGAATGAAATGGGTGAAATGAAGTCTCAAACTGCAAAATCTTCATAAAACCTAACTGTCCACATGTTGACTTCACCATTTCCTGCACTGGACAAGCCAACTCTGGGTGTACCCCGCCTCCTTCCTCATGAAAGCTGGGATAGGCTCCAGCCCCCAGCCCCCCACCACAACCCTAAATCAGCTAAATGGTCAAAAAAGTGGCTGGACAGATGATTTTACTACTAAATTTATATATCATTGAGTTTAGTTAGGGATGTGGCTGTGTTGACTGACACAGGAGCTGATTGGCCTAGGTCTTATCCACTACTACAAGTGATTAAACTGGATCTCTTCACTGTATGTGTGTGCTGCTGATGTTACTTGGAGAATTTTTGATGGACTATCTAATTAACATTACAGCTTGATGTGGGGAACAGACCATCTCAGAAGTTTGTGCTTCATTTTTGACAAGTGAAATTCTAGTATTTTATTAGTTATTTAGCACTAATTTAGTCTGTATGTGCACCTGTGTGCTACACCTGTAAATTTTATGAATGCAGTCTGCTGACCAGGGTTGCTACCATTAGCTGATAAATTAGCGTTACACCCTTTCATCCATACTTACTTACTTTATACTTAGTATATAAAGTAAAATCCAACATAGCGGTGGCAGAAACACTAATGCTGAAGCTTTAAAAAAGCTTCAACAAAACCAAATGAATGGCATAACTGAGGCTACATCCCTGTTTAATACCATCTATAGTCTAAAAACAATTAAATACAAAGAAAAAGTATATCTTTTCTTTGCGTGCACTGCCAGTTTAATGTCAGCCATTTAAAATCACATTTAAAAAACTCATGAGACAATCTGAGTCATCAAAAGGACTCCTAGAATGCCTGGCACTGCACCAAGATGAGTTTATCTCTAATAAATATATACTGCGATCTGCAAATCTTCGAAAAAGTCATCTGATTATTGCTACTCTTAAAAATGCCATAAGACTTTATTATGAAAAATGTTGTTGCACTGAAAAACATTATACTTATATTCATGATGTTTGAAACCCCTTTTTCTTTTGTTACACTTTCTCAATGTGATGTTGATATCATCAGTAATTTTAGGCTAAACAAAACTCCCTGCCTTAATTTGAATTTACTTAAAATGTACATAAAGCCTCAGAGAGCAATTTCACTTTGCCTACGGTGTTTTTGGTGGCAAAATTGAAAATTGTTTAAACTTATTTTATTTAGCTTTAGTTACACCTAGTTGAAAATGGTAACCTACCATGACACATTTGCTTCCAAATTGGGATAACAAATGACATTTATCACAATAAATAAAACAACACATAATAGTAAATGTGTCTCTGAGTATACAAGTTTATATACAGCCAAGGCCCATCTCTGGGTGATGGTTACACCCATCTCAAGCTGAAGTTGGTGCGTAAGGAGGACGTGAATAACACCTTGACAAGGAAAGTGATATGGCCAGACATATACATTAGACCTAGATTTTATATTGGACATGGGGATTCCCAATGTCACTCAGCACGGGGCAAGCTTCAAAAGCTAAAGTCAATACTTCTTCTGGAGTCACATAGGGGAAACTGGCTGCCATTTATTTGGCAATTATTCTCACTCAGATGTGACGCGTGACCAAATACAACCTTTTTAACTCAAGACATTTTTTCATGCGAGTAATGGTCATGCTATATAGGTCAAAAGTACACAGTCTTGGTTTGGTGGATGGTGACCATACTCTGTGGGGGACCTGCAAGGATCTCAGGCCTGGGGAAAATTGAGCCAGCATGGACTCCCTTATCTTGCCCAGTCCGCTTGACCCCCTCCATAGTACAACCAAATGAAATCTGTAGGAGGTGGGGAGTGGGAACTGCAGTGATAAACACCATCCATAAGAGCTCAAAAACCTCACTACTATTTTACCAATGAAACTAACTTTGAAGCAATCAAACCCTGTATTAACCAACACTCCAGTTTGATTTATCTTTACTATTTACTCTTGTGTAAATTCAGTACTCTTTCACTGTAGTGGTTTCACTATAGCGTAGTGGTTTACACATTTGCCTTACAAACAAATGGTCCCCGGTTCGATCCCAGGTGGGGACACAAGTCCCTCTCACCATTGAGGGTTGTGTCAGGAAGAGCACCCAGCGTAAAACCTCCAAATTATCCATACAGATTAATCCACTGTGGCAACCCCTCGGGGAAAATATAAGGGAGCAGTCGAAGGTAGATTTATATGTATATAGTTTGTAATATAAACAACTGTAAGTAGAGATGTGCTATACTTTGCATTATCAAAATGAGTCTACTTATACTGTAATAAGACACTCAATGACAAAGGATGGAAATTACAGAATAACTCTCAAAATGTACTATAAATACAAAGCCTACTACAGCTCCTGTAAAGATACAATAAATTTGTAGTACTCCAAACATTGCAGCATCACTTACATTACAATAGCTTTGAAAATTATGAAAAAATAACCAATACAAGGTAAAAATGATCTATGTATTCACTGTGCTGTGTTGTTGACATCTGTAGTTTATTCATTCATTCATTTATTTAACCTCTGTTTAACCAGGAAGTGAACTCTGAGATTAAGAGTCTCTTTGCAAGAGTCTCCTGGGCTGACATATGCAGCATTAACCTAGTATGTTTCTCAATGTGAAGAAAAACTGGAGCTCAAGCATAAAAGCCTTGCAAACTTCACACAGAAGGGCACTCCCAATGGGGGTGGAGCATTTCAGATCTTAACCTTGCATTGACCTTTGAAAGTAATCTGAAGGTCATGCAAGACCTATCAACTGAACACTGCAAATATATTTATAGAACTTATTAAATACATTTGTATGTATTTAAGTAATGTTTAGGTTGTTCAGTCTTCAGGCAATTTTGAGTGGTTCTGTGTTTTTCAGGCACACTACAGCAGCTGTCAACTCTACAAACCAATGTGTTTAAGGTTCAAATTCTAGCAGTAGAAAGTTATGTTTTAGTATGTTGATTTGTCAGCAAACCTAGTTAGATCACTTGTCAGAAAGTTCAGCTTTCAATTTTCACAAAGCACAGAAAATGTATTTTTATGTTTGCCACTGTTGTCTTATGGAGCCCCTCCAAATAATTTCTATGCCATCTTACACAGCTGTCAAAAGGCCTGAGGGTCAAAACTGGCCTGCCAAAGGCTCCCATCTGGCCCACTGGACAGCACTAAAAAACGTGGAAACTGCAAAGAAGCATGGCCTTTCATATTACAACAAAGTGAGTAAGTAAAAGATAAACCATTAAACAACAGAAAGGTGTTTTTGAATTACTAGTATTACATTAAATAACAAAAAAAGTTACTATTTCACCATGTACTACTGAAATTAGTTTTTTTTACAAATGGTAAAAAAACACAGTAAACTTAAAAAATTGTAAATTACCAAAGAAATTAATAATAATGTTACACATTTATTATTCAAGTTAAAATAAGCATTTTTAAGGCCAAAGAGCAGTGCTGACAAGTGTCTTTGATTTACTACCCAAAGTATTTCTTTTCATTGTACAAAAACATTAAAAAAAATCACAAAAGACATGACAGGGATTAAATGCATAGTTAAGCTTCTTTACACTAAAAGAAAGGGGAATAATTTCGAGGTGTATTTTAAAAGACTGTTAGCAGAGGTATTGTTTTTTTTTTAATTTTCTAATTAGTTTTTACCTTCATTTCTTTTTGAGTTTTCAAATTAATTTCCAGAGCAGATTTGTTCATTTCAGTTTAGTTTTTAATGTGTGAAAATGTTTCGTTCTAGTTTAGGTTTTATTCGTTTCAATGTTAGTTTTAGTTTTTAATAATTTTAATATGGATAGTTTTTGTCAGTGGAAGATTTAAGATGTTCAGATTAGAAATTACAAGACAAACACAATACTTTGTGAAAGCAGATTACAATTTCCTCCCTGGGATTAATAAAGTATTCAAATTCTCATTCTGAGATGACTCTCATCCATGGAGACATCATGAGACTCAATAAACATAAGTGCCAAAGTCTTATCAGAGAGGCCCATAATGGAATCTGTGCATTTTTCTATGGTGTTCTGCAGTGATCGAGGTGGGGACTCTGTGAAACTCTGTGGAGTGTTTTTTGCCTGTTACATTATCAACGATTAGTAAAAAAAAATCATAAGCATCATTTCCTGAGCAAATATGTTGATTTCTATAAACCTGTGTATAAACAACTTACATTTTCATTTCGTTTTAGTTAACTGTCCCCATAGCGTAGCGGTTTACACATTTGCCTTACAAAGTGAAAGGTCGCTGGATCGATTCCAGGTGGGCTCACAAGTCCCTCTCGCCATGAGGGATGCATCAGGAAGGGCATCTGATGTAAAACCTATGCCAAATGGGGAAAATACAAGGGAGCAGCCAAAGGCACGTTTACCTTGGTTGTTAGGCAATAGTTTTACTGGCCTGGTCCACTTAAGATCAAATTGGGTTGTACAGTTTGTGGTCCACATTGTAAAATGAGTTTCACACACCTGTTACTGTTCATTATTGTTACCTCTACGATTTGAGTTGGGACTGAGGATGATAACTTGATTGTATTTTGTTGATATTTTCTTATAGCTCTCACTACAGTTGTAATATGTATATGTAATAAAGTCTGCCCATTATCTGGCCTTGTATGTGCACACAGTGAAGGATGCAGTTGACATCTAAGTCCTTCCCTAAGTAACCAGCTGCTGATGAAAACGTTCTGGAGATCTTGGAGGTCTTCACCACAGTCTGAAGTCAAACTAATCAGGTCAGTTTGTCGTGCTGCCATTTGAACGCTATGCTGACTGCTAAGTACATGACATGTACGACTTAACTTCAAAGTCTCCCTTGCAGAGCCAGTAAGTGACAGTAGCTCCAAACACTGTATATGCGTGGAGATAAACCCTTCCACACTGTCTGCATCACTGTCTTGCAGGCATGGTTTTAGCTTTACAAGCTACACTGACCTGCCGACTACAAGCACCAGCTAAGCTAACTTCACTCCGCATTCACTAAAAGTAAACTGTATAAAAACATAAACATCACCGCAACGTCCACACGAAACCTGCTCTCAGCAGCTGAGGGTTTATCAGAGACACATTTCGAGCTGTGCTCGCTATTTCACTCACCATGTTGATGCAGTGCAGCTAAAACGAACTCTACCCCAACAGCACTGAGCTCCCCGACAAGGAAATCAAGCGGCGAGGAGCACATAAGCCCTTCCTGCGATGCTTATGCACAAAAAGAAGGGGTTTCTCATTCAAACTGTCACCGCAAGCTCACAGAGAACAGAAACATTATCAAGGAAAATCAATGGATTCTGCCTCCGCTCCCAAGTATTTTCAACTGCAGTAGAGGTCACTCTAAAACTCTGGGTAAAGAGTTGTCCCCGGATATGCCTGTACGCCAAAAGTAAATCAGGAAAGTGTATTTACTCACGCTTCGAGAACACTGACATAAAATTGTAGGTATACATTTTTTTCTAAATACACGTAAAATTTTTTATATTAAATTTGATTTAAGTATAAAATGAAATGTTGCATTTTTTTAGGATTATGCGAGGCTACTATTCCTATGCTTTAGGACCAGCCTAACCGGAAAAAGCGCAAAGACCCACGGTTCACAGGATAGACGAAGCTGAGTGCTGCAGGCTGAACGTCGCGTGTGTCTGTGAGTATGTGGGACTGCACAGCGTTTTTATTCCCTGTCCTATTGTCCCACATATTCAGACAGTCCCGCACTTTGACTGGAGCTGTCCCAAAAGCTAAAAGAAAATACAGCTGCATTAAAGGCTAGAAACCTCAACCAAAAAGTGGGTGAAACTGGTGAAAGGTGACTCTGCTTTTCCCACCTCCCACAGTTTTTTTTTATATACACAACCTACTAAGGGCTACTGAAGGTTAAAAAACACATGGATGGGATGGGGGTGGGGTAATGTTCAGAGAAAAAATGGAATTTTTGATAATGTCATAAATTTACAAGAAAAAAGTGAAAAATTGAGGAAAAAACGTGCAAATTCATGAGAAAAAACTTCAGAATCAGAATACTTTATTAATCCCTGGGGTGAAATTACTTAAAGGGATGGGAAAAAAAACAATTGC
Source organism: Etroplus canarensis (assembly GCA_015106775.1). NCBI lineage: Eukaryota > Metazoa > Chordata > Actinopteri > Cichliformes > Cichlidae > Etroplus > Etroplus canarensis. The sequence continues at coordinate 1,699 of VUQH01003696.1, read as the reverse complement.
CAAAAAAGTGGCAAATTTTGAGAAATTTCCGAGAAAATGTTCAGAATTTTTTAGATAATAATTTTACAAGAATAAAGTGGCAAAGTAATGTGAAAAAAGTTAAAGTTTAATGTCTTAAATTTGTTAGAAAAAAGTGTCAAATTTATGAAAAAAAAACTGCAAATTTACAAGAAAAAATTTCCATGCTAAAACTCAAATTCATTACCAAAAATTGGCACATTTATTTGGAAAAGTGACAAATTTACGAGCTAACAGTGACTAATTTGTGAGAAAAAACCCATGCAAATTTCTTTTAAAAAATTCCCAAATTCATGAGGAAAAACTTGCAAATTATAAAAAAAAATGTCAAATTTACAAGTTAAAAGTCAAATTTATGAGAAAAAATGGCAGATTTATGGAGAAAAAAATCTCACAAATTTACGAGAAAGTGCTGTGGTGAACATATAAGAAGAAGGAGGAACATGGGATGACCTATAAGAATGGAGGAAGGAGCACACAGGTGGACTATCTTAATCTTATACAAGAGGTTCAACCTGAAAGAGACAGGAGACTGCAATTTGGTGTCAGGGGAGAATGTAACCAGGCAACATCAGATGGTGGTCTGTAGGATGACTTTGGAAAGAAAGAAGAGGAAGCACGTGAATGTAGAGCCAAGGATTAAATGGTGGAAGTTATAGATGGAAGAATGTGCAGAATTCAAGGAGGAGTTGAGACAGGCTCTGGGTGGTAGTGAAGAGTTATCAGATGATTGTAAAAGTGCAGCTGAGGTTGTGAGGGAAACAGCCAAGAAGGTATTTGGGGTCTCCTCTGGACAGAGGAAAGAAAACAATGAGACTTGGTGGTAGAATGAGGAAGCACAGCAAAGTATTCAAAGGAAGAGGCTGGCAAAGAAAAAAGTGTGATAGGGAATGGAAGAAAGTAGACAGGAGTACTGTGAGTCTAGGCACACAGCAAAGAGAGAAGTGGCAAAGGAAAAGGCTTATAGTGAGTTGTAGGAGAGGCTGGACATCAAGGAAGGAGAAAAGGCCTTGTATCTATTGGCAAGACAGAGATTGAACTGGAAAGGATGTGGAGCACAGTAGGGTGATTGAGGTTAGAGATGATAATGAACAAACAAGTGAAGAGAGTGTTTTGAGAAGATGGAAGGAGTACTTTGAGGAGCTGTTGAATAAGGAAAATGAGAAAGAGAGGAGGGAACATAGTGAAACAGGAAGTGCAGAGTATTAGTAAGGAGGAAGTGAGGGCAGCAATGAAGAGGATGAAGAGTAGAAAGGCAGTTGGTCCAGATGACATACCTGTGTAGGTATGGAGATGTCTAGGAGAGAGGGCAGTGGACTTTTTAACCAGATTGTTTAACACCATCTTGGAAAATGAGAGAATGCCTGAGGAATAGAGAAGAAGTGCACTGGTACCAATCTTCAAGAATAAGGGTGATGTGCAGAGCTGCAGCAACTACAGAGGGGTCAAGTTGATGAGCCGTACCATGAAGATATGGGAAAGGGTTGTTGAAGCTAGGTTAAGAAGAGAACTGACCATCAGCGAACAGCAGTATGACTTCATGTCGAGAAAGAGTACAACAGATGCAGTGTTTGCTTTGAGAGTGCTGATGGAGAAGTATAGAGAAGGACAGAAGGAGTTGCACTGTGTCTTTGTGGATCTTGAGAAAGCACATGATAGGGTGCCAAGAGAGGAATTGTGG
>VUQH01003686.1:12870-28304 GCA_015106775.1 Etroplus canarensis | reverse complement strand
ATTTCTTTTTCATTCAACGACCCATCGTTGAAATATTATCCATTGGACGACAATAATCTGTTATTAGTTCCTGTCATTACATTTTTAAGTATTTACAACTACTACCGGGGAGAGGATAAAGTGAAAGGGGGTCATCACTGGGCCATCCAGATTGAAAATGTTCACTGCACACTCTGTGCCATGGCCTGGCTTTCCAGTTGGCCCGGTTTATGGCCCTAATCCTGGCTCCACGCTGGTGTATATTCAGTGGCAGACGATGAAAACTAATAGGCCTACCTTTTGGTTTGGCATTTTTTACACGACGATTTGTACACCCATACACACAACAACTATCAGGCATGTTTATCAGTTTATATAGACCGTTTGGTGAGAAAGTATGACGAATCCCAACAACTGTCAAAACGCAGCCGACTAAGTGACAGAAGGCAGAAAGTAAACAAACTTTTTGCCCTCCGGAAGACGTTATGCGCATGCGCGAGTGACGTCAGCATAAATTAGGGAAATACCTCATAGAATTGTCCTGTTCCCCAAATGTAGTCTACTGGACTGAGATCTGGTGAGTGTGGCGGCCATTTGAGTACAGTGACCTCACTATCATGTTCAATAAACCAGTTTGAGCTTCATGGTGCGTTATCCTGCAGATAGCAGCCATCAGAAGATGGGTACATTGTGGTCATAAAGGGATGGACATAGTCTGCAAAAACACTGTGACATTTAAATGGTGCTCAGTTGGTGACAACGGACCCAAAGTGTGACAAGAAAATATCTTCCACATCATCACACCACCACCACGCTGAACCACTGATCCTACCATCTGCAGGTTGCAGCAGAAATCCAGAATCATCAGACCAGGCACCACGTTTCTAATCTTCTGTTGATCCAATTTATGTGAGTCTGTGCAAACTGTGACCTCAGTTTCCTGTTCTTAGTTGACAGGAGTGGTATACCCAGTGTGGTCTTCTGTTGCTGTACTGTAGCTCATCTGCTTCAAGGTTTGACATGTTGTGTGTTCAGAGATGTTCTCCTGTATTCCTTGGCTATAAGAAGTGATTATTCAAGTTACTATTGCCTTCCTAACAGCCTGAAGCCACTCTCTTCTGACATTTTCACCCAAAGAGCTGCCACTTTCTGTGTTCTCTTTTCCTGTAAACCCTAGAGATGCTTGTGTGGCAAAATCCCAGTACATCAGCAACCACACCATTCTCAAAGTGGCTTAAATCACCTTTATTCCCATTCTGATGCTCAGTTTGAACTTGGGCAGATTTTCTTGACCATATCTACATACCTAAATGCACTGAGTTGCTGCCATGTGATTTATTGATATTTGCTGAATCAAGATCTAATAAAGTGGCTGGTAAGTATATAAAACATTTTAGGCATTTGTCTTTTATTGCTCAATTTGTGCACAGTGAGAATATGAGACTGAGAATGATGCAGATTTGTTTTTTTAAAACTTACTTTACAAAATAGAACTTTCAAAGCACTTTCCAAACCTTAACCACTCAAAATCCTATTTCATGCATACACTACTAACAAAAAGTTAAGGATATTTGGCTTTTGGGTGAGATTTATGGAAACTATAAAAAGTGCACACTACAGTGAGATTATATCATGAAAGTAGGATATTTAAGTAGAAGCATGCAATGGTGATTTCCTCACCTCAAACAATTTATTGAAACAAAAGCCAACAACAGTTGTGCGTATACCAACAAACAATGCCAATGTCTCAATAATTTGTCACGTGTCCTTGACCATCAATTATAGCTTGACTTCTGTGACTCTTCCAGTCTCTCTGTTGCAACCTGCTGATGACACTCTGTGACACTCTAAGCTCAGTGGCTGCTTCCCTCTGAGAACATCCTGTTTGAAGCCTCGCAATGGTGAGGTCCTGTTGATCAATTGTCAGGTGTCATCTTGGTGTGAACAGCATGATGAATGGGGCTGTTTAAATATAAATTCTAATTGAAACAAAAAATGTACCAGTCAATTCATGGACCAAACGCCGGTTGTGAATTTTGCCATTAAGCACCTTGTTAGAGAACAGCAAGTCATGCAAAAAGTCCTGAAACACTGAACAGTTGGACATGTGCATTCAAAAGTGTAGAGAAGGTCAAGTTAAGTTCACCTGTAAAAGATATAGTGCATTTTAGGTGCATCCTGAAGGCTGTTTTTAAAGTAAAAAATGAAAAGGGTCCTGGCATTAGTGCTCACTGCTCTCCTGTGCAGAACCCTAGCTGGCATTAGGAAGCGGTCTTCCTCCATCTCTGATTCTAATTTACAAGAGGCCATCATTTGTCAAAATCCGTCAGGATATTTGATATTTAGACACATTCCATGTCGTTTTACCCGGCTTCTTGATCTTCTAGTATTTCAGATACATGGGCCAGATGTGGCCATCAAAGGGGCCAGAGGGATCTGGCACCACATCGTTCCTAGAGAACGTCCTCTTTCGTCACCAATTTTATGGCTCGATCTGTAGCTAAAAATTCCAAAATTCAGTACACACATGCTGCTCAATACACACATGCTGCTCAATACACACGTGCTGTTCAGTACACACATGCTGATATTTGGTTAGTTGAGTGCTGAGCAGCATGCGACATTGGCACAGAGATTGCAAAATGTTTAAAATCATTCCAGTAATAGTCTCATTTAGTCATGGCAAATTCATCTCTGTAATGTAGTGGTTTTAGACATTCTCCTTACAAGCAAAAGGTCTCTGGTTCAATTCCAGGTGGGGGCACAAGCCCATCTCACCATGGACGGTTGTGTCAGGAATGGCATCCTGCAGTAATCGGCTATGGTGACCCCCTTAGGGAGAATACAAGGGAGCTGCTGAAGGTATAAAGTAAAGTCAAGGCAAATCCTTTACATGGACCAAACTCCATAACCTGATAATTCTACACTAAGCATGATGCAAATTAATAGGGTCTTCTTTCAGACCCTCCATGCCTTTAGATGAATTCTTTCAAATTTCATGCCTTTAGTTACCATGGAGATTTTCTGTAAAAAATTTGAGGTGTAATGGTAAGATGACTGTGGTGCTCCATTCTCCAAATTGTATAGAAGGCATGCTTCCCAAGCGTTCATCATAAGGTGTCAAATACACAGAGCTCCACGCAAGGTGTCATTTGCCAGTGATGCTTTAAGCACTGACCATGGCAGTAGTGGACAGTGAGATATACAGGCAGAGCTACAAAGTCTAAATTTGGAGATTGGAGGGATGGCTGTGAAGTACACCACAGTTTGTTGGCCAGGAAATAACAGTTCATATCCAATTTGGGAGCTTGCGGTTTGGAATTTGTTGATTTTCATTCACTAATTTTCTTTTGTTTTGACCAAGAGGCAACTCCCAGAGCTGAAGAATAAAGCCAAAGCAGAAGTGCCAGAAGCAGCTGTTCCTAAACCCCATTTAAGCCTCCAAAAGGAAGTGCCATGTAAGAATGCTTAACATTACAATATTAAAAATAAAACAAATTTAAAACCTGGTTTAAAAATGGTTTTGGCTTCTATGGATGGTTTGCCTCTTCACAACAAGTATTTATAACTCCTCTACGTACTGTAGATAATTAAATTAGGGACATGGGTGCTTAGATAGACAGATGTCTAGATCTGCATCAGTAAGGTCCCCACTACTTTGAGGTATTAAACCAAACCTCTTCACAGTGCTATTGTTGCCTTTTGGAGCACTTTTAATTGATTATCTTACAACTATTTTGGCTTTCTGTTGTGGTACAGATCATCCGAGAAGTTAGCACAGTTTTGATGTGTGGAATCGTAGATGTTCATGATGTAGCACTAACCAGCTGATATCTGTGTCTCTGTGTTGCACCTATACAGTTTATGGATACAGCTTGCTTACCAAGCTTGCTAATGTTAGCTGATAGCTCTACACCATCCTTTCATCCTTATAAGGCAAGGGTCTCAAACTGCCCACCCACGGGCCACTTCCGGCCCCGCCCCCTACTTCCGGTCTGCAATTTGATGTAAAAAAAAAAAAAACATCATGTGATTTTGCCCTTTAATGCCACCAAATTGCATGATGTAATTGCAAATTACATCATATTTTTGGCATCAATTCATGGACCAGAAGTAGGTAACAGTTTGAAGCATAACTAAGGTTAAGCTTCAAACTGTGGAGTCCAAAAACAAGGGGTGACATCAAGAATAACCCTGCACAGTGAAAAGAGCATGCTAACAATGAGGTCCATTTGTGACAGGCTGGGAGTGAGAGTCCCTTCTCACTATTGCCATACACATAGTGTGGTGTGATCCCAAAAGACCCCTGTGAGCCACCAGCTATGGATTTACATGGCTGTTTTTGCACAGCTAGAGTATTTCTGAAAGTGTAGAATGACCTTCTGACATCAGTAATATAAAGGAAATCCTAAATAAATTGGCTAAAATAACCAGTAGAGTTTATTCTACTTGTTGTTATTTGCTAGAAAAATTTATTGGCTGTTTTTCACTTTCTTCCCCAACATGTTGAGAAGACCAGAACAAGCACAGTGTGTGATTTCTGAAGTAAGTTCAGAGATTCTACAGATGCAGTAAAACGCATCATCATAACTTTCCATCATGGTAATTGATAGGCTGTCTGGGGAGAAAGGAGCATTCCTGTAGCCTGACTGCCATGTCTCATTTTCACTAATAGGACATTTGTACTGGGGAGAATCTGGCTTGGAGAAAAAAAAAGAAAAAAAAAAAAGGCTTGTATCGGACAGCAGCCAGAGAATGCAACTAGGTGAGACACAATGGGTGAGAGTGAAGACGGAGGAGTGGGATGTAAGCAAAGGATAGAGGATGAAGACAAAGAAGAGGGTGAACAGAAGGAATGGGAACAAAAAAGAAAGATTTGCCAGAGCAGTAGTCTTTGTTTTTACGCTGAGGGATGAGGTTCTACAGCTGTGAAATTCAAGTCATGGTGTGGGAGAGGTGGGACCAACACACACACACACACACACATCAAGAGGTGTTCATATGAGCAGATGCTTCAGACATACCTGATCGAAAGACCATTCTGCGTTGGTCTTTCATCATATTGCATCATCTCACAATATTACAAAGCTTGGTAATGTGAAGCCCCGCTATGGAAATAATAGTAATAGCAGCTGAGCCTGAGGGACTTATGTTTGCAGAAAAGGCAAAAATATGGCTTTTGGGGAATGTTAATCATAATTTTATTTTCTAAAACTCTTAAAACATGCTGCAGTCAAGGGACATGTAGAGTATCACTGCTGCAGCCGCTGCTAACGCTAAATAACACTAAAGTTGTTCAACAGAAACGTGATTCACAGTCCAAAACAAGTATGAACCTTATTTCCACAGAAATCCAAAGATTGAATTGATCTAAGGAGTCGGTGAACATGGACTCATGATGCAAACGTTAAAACTAGACTTCGCTGTGTTTGGCCTGCTCCACCCTACTTCCTCATTTCTTTTTCTTTGAGGTTTTACAGCATCATCATCGCTGATGATGTGGTAGTGCCTCCAGCAGGAAGTGCTACGAATGTCCGCTGTCTCTACAAGAAGCCCAAACAACTATCTTCTCCTCTCTTCAGGGTGTGTAAAGGTAAAGTTCATTAGGTGTTTACACCCAGTTTTGGTAGCTTGAAGCAACTCAAGAGTTAGACTCCTCTTGGATGGGATGCTAGTCCATCACAGATTACCTTCCCATTTTCACTGCTGGGTGGACAGAGGCACACTTGCGGTTGGGACCTTACCTAGGGGTCTTGGCACAGTGGGAGCCTGACCGCGATTTGAATTCACAACCTCTCAGTCGTGAGCCTAGCACCTTAACCATTACACCACTGTTTCTCTCTCATAGCAATGAGCAAAGTGACTGTCAGATGTTATCCCATATTCTTACACCTTTGCTGTTCAAGCAGTTTTATTTGAAGTGTTAGTTATATTGTTTTGGGAAACTTTGGCTGTTTTTTTTTTTGCTTTTTGTTCATCATATGCTTGTAGGATGTATCCACTTGACTGAAGTGCACTTCAGACAGTGGGTGAGTTTTTCATGAGAAGAAACAGATAATAAGGTTGTGGTGTGCAACATCAGCAGAGAAGATGACAATGTTTATTGCAACGTCAGCAAATCTGCTACCTTACCTTTTATGAAGCTCAGGGTGCCTTTGTTACGATGATTCACAATTACTAGTGACATGTGACCAATCACAAGTGCTGCTGATAGCTCACAGTAGCTCAAGACCACAGATTGGTAAGTACAGACAGACAGTGACAGCTAAATCAGCATCATAATATGACATAGCTGTACAAAATGGAAGCTATTAAGAATCGCCTTTAAAACCCAGTATAGTTTAGAGCACTGTGTCTTTATGGATCTTGAGAAAGCATATGATAGGGTGCCAAGAGAGGAACTATGGTATTGTATGAGGAAGTCAGGAGTGGCAGAGAAGTATGTGAAGGTGGTGCATGACATGTATGAAGACAGTGAGACAGTGGTGAGGTGTGCATTTGGAGTGACAGATGAGTCCAAGATGGCAGTGGGATCCAGGTTTGGCTCTGAGCTCCTTCTTGTTTACAGTGGTGATGGGTAGATTGACAGATGAGGTCAGGCTGGAGTCTTCGTGGACTATGAAGTTTGCAGATGACATTGTGCTCCATATTGAGAACAGGGAGCAGGTGGAAGAGAGCCTGGAGAAGGTAGAGGTATGCACTGAAGAGAATGCAGGTGAGGCAGGTGGTGATGCAAAGGTGGCTAAGTTTAAATACTCGGGGTCAACCGTCCAAAGCAAGTGAGTGGAGAGAAAAGGATAGCCGGCATTTTCCGCAACTGGGGGTCCCGGTCAGACTCCCAAGGTCTCTGCTTTTGACTGCCAAATAGCACCAGACCCCTACAGCCCCTCCTGTGGGTGGTGGGCCTACAGGCAGGCTGGCCCGTGTTGCTTATTCAGGCTAAAGCCCAGCTACCAGACACTCACTGAAGAGCCCCTCCTCTGGGCCTGGCTCCAGGGTGGGGCTCTGGGGTCTGGGGTTACCTTTCGCTTATTATACTCCATGGCAGTCTTCAGAATCGCACTGCACATCGTCCTTCACCCAGGACCAATTTGCTTTAGGAGAACCTACCAGGGGCAGACTGACCCTGATTACATAGCTCCTGAGATCACTAGCACACAGAAACATCTCCACAATGATAAGGTGGTGATTCATGGAGGATAGCAGCAAATGTGAAAGGGAAGGTTTAAAGGAGGGAAGTGAGACCTGCTATAATGTAGGTTTAGAGATGATGGAGCTGACAAAAATGACGGGAGGCTGAGCTGGAGGTGACAGAATTGATGGTGCTTAAATTTTTGCTAGGAGTGACCAGGATGGACATGATTAGACATGAGTACATCAGAGGGACAGATCAGGTTGAGAAGTTTGGAGATAAAGTCAGAGAGGCAAGGCTGAGATGGTTTGGACATGTTCAGAGAAGGGATAGTGGATATATTGGACAACGGATGTTGAGGATGGAGCTGCCAGGCAGGAGGAGAAGAAGAAGACCACAGAGAAGGTTCATGGATCTTGTGAAGGAGGACATGCAGATGCTTGGAGTGACAGAAGAAGATGCAAGAAATACGGTGAGATGGAGGCAAAAAATCTGTTCTGGTGACCCTTAAAGGGAGCAACCAAAAGAAGAACCTAATGTAATGTAACTACATTTATATAGTACTTCTCTTGTCTTACTGAACACTCAAAGGACTTTAGACCACAACTTACATTTTAGCTATGCATTTATACAATATTTTATCTACAGTGCTTAACAAATTCATTAGACCACCTGTCATAAAAACAACAAAGACCATACGGCATCACAAACTACTTTAATGCAGACTCTTTCCTTTTCTGTGAGTTCTCTGCCTTTTGCCATTTTGAACAGGAATGAGAAATTTTAAACTGAATTCATCTTCTTATACCCAAATTTTAGTCAGCTCACTGGACTTCTCTGAGAAGTCAGAAATGAATCATGCATAACATTAAACCACCAAAATTACTATTATTTTTTTCTGTTCAGGAACACAAGTAAATAACTATAATTTGACATCTTAATCAATAAATAATTGTGCGCTTTACTATGTTTTCAGTTGTTTTGTACAACAGTACCTTTAGCTGCCCCCTTGTATTCTCCCCTACGGGTCGCCACAGCAGATTAAGCCACATTGGTAAATTTGAAAATTCACGGATAACCATTAAAATTATGTTTTAGCATTAAAAATATCATTTTAGTTGAAGAGCTTCTACATAGTGGTGTAATAACCATTACAGAAACAAATGATTTTAGTAATTAATGCTGGTAATCTAGGGCAGCTGTGGCATAAACCTTATATTCAAGGGTAGTTTAAAGAAACTGTTAAGCACTGTACCTCACACCCAATTCAGAATCACCAGTTAACCTAATATGTATGTCTTTGGACTGTGGGAGGAAGCTGGATTACCAGGAGGAAACACATGCAGGCAATGGGAGAATAAGCTCCACACAGAAAGATCTCAGCTGTGGCAAGAACCAGGAAAGTTCTTGCTGTGAGGTTAATTTCTATTTAAAAAAAAACAAAACAAAACAAAAAAGTTTGGCCAAATGTAATAAATAAATAAATAAATAAATAAATCAGGGTTTAATATTTGTGCATTTCCTCCTTTTAACTGCTTGTTTAGTCATTTTGTTCATATGTGGCTGTTGATGAACTCTGGAGTTGATAAGTGCCGCTAAATAATCACATGCACATTTCAGCTATGCAACAATTTTATAGATTGAAAATCAGAATCAGAATACTTTATTAATGTGTGTGTGTGTGTGTGTGTGTGTGTGCATAAATTGTGTTGATCACAAATATTCATTCTTCATTTCAAACGGTTATCACACAATCATGACTCGGAAACCTGTGCAGATCATTTTTCCTTTATAGCTGACATCATCCAGTTTTGTAGGTCAGTCTTTTGAAATGTTCTTCGGGAAATATAATTATTTTTCCAGTGCATCATATCCATCAACAGGTGACTGCATGCAGGGATACAAATAGGTACTCTGAAATTATCTTTCCAGCTCAAGCCCCCACTTTCCTTTCCAGCCGGCTTACATTGCTCTTTCCATTGTTAATTTCAGGTTGCCCTACCTCTTCCTGTACTTTGTTAGTGGGAGTGATTATGGGCTGTATTTTGGCTTTGCTGGCAGCTGTAAACAGAGAGACTATAAGCTACCTTAGTCTGTTTGTAAGCCCTTAAATACAGAGTTCTTTGTGATAATGTTCAAAAATGAAAGACGCATGGCATAATATGGATAATAGGCTACTAAGTAAACCAAGTGCACTCAAAACACAGTTTATTCTAATATTTAATATTGTGTGTGGAACTTAAGTTCTTTTCTAACTCATGCATCTTTACAAACACACTTCAGTACGACTACACCTGAGTCAATAGCTGCTAAGTACAATTTATTTGCATCTTTACTACCTGCACTACCACACAGCTAGAAATGTCATGAACTTCACCTTTACACGTGTATCAGTGCAATACAATTGGCTTATGTGTTTCCTGGTTAGGCTGTTGATGAGTCTTCAGGGACGGCCAGGTCAACTGAACAACTGCCATCACAGATTTCTTTTCAGGATTCATTGAATGTCAAGTCTCTTATTCTATCAGACTATAAGAAAACACCAAATGCAAGAAAGACATAAAGGTCCACCTTGCTAAAGTCATGTATACCCATATGAACAATTACGTAAAAAAGAACGGTTTCGTTCAGGTTTGTGAACAACTAAGTACACACCGTGACTCAATAGCTTGCAGCAGCAGCAACTTCAGTTTATCTTTTTCTGTGTGCATTTACAGTATCAGTCTCTCACCTTGTTGTAGAAGAATTTTGGCTCAGTCTTCCTCAATGAGGTTTGTGGGCATTATTTTGTGCACAGCTCTCTTAAGGTCCCACCACAGCAATTCAGCTGGGCTGAGGTCTGGACTTTGACTCGGCCATTGCAACAGTCAATTACTCTTGCCTTTGTCAATCCTTCTTTTGTAGATTTACTGGTGTGCTCAGGACCATTGTCCTGTTGTATGACCTAAGCTTTAGCTGTTGGACAGATGGCCTTACATTTGACTCTAGAGTACTTTGGTCTGATGAGGAGTTTGTGGTCAACTCTGACTGCAAGGAGGAGCCTGTGGCTGCAAAACAAGACCAACACATCATCCCTCTAACACTGTACTTGACAGTCGGTATGAGGTGTTTGTGCTCATGCGCTGTTTCTGTTTGGTTTTTTTCTTGCCAAACATGGTGCTGTGCATTATGACAAAACTTCTCCACTTTGGTCTCACCTGTCCAAAGGACATTGTTCCAGAAGTCTTGAAGTTTGTTCAGATGCAACTTTCCAAAATCTAAGCTGTGCTGCCATGGCCATTTTTGAAAGAAGAGGCTTTCTCCTGGCAAACTCTCCAAACAAGCCAAACTTGTTCAGTCTTTTTCTAATTGTACTGCCATGAACTTTAAGATTTGACAGGATAACTGAGGCCTGTAGAATCTGAGATGTAGCTTTAAGGTGTTTTTTGCAGTCTGTGAAAACTTTCTGTTTCACGTTTCTTCACTCTCTGACTGTGGGATTCATTTTATCTATCACTTTTTAAGTGGCTTATCTGACCCACAGGCTTACCTTACCCCCTCAGCCAAGACTGTCAGCTTAAAAGCAAAGCGGCTGAGGATATCTGGAGCAGCTAAGTGGCCTATCGCCTGAGTTTGCTCAAGGTGTAAATGTGTGAAATTGTGTGAGCACAAAGAAGGGAAGGAGAACACGTACGCAGAGTGAATTTTACTGGATAAATAACATTTAATGAAGTTAAATAAACCTCGGTAGGAAGATCTGTGTGACCAAACAGATCACTTGGCTGGAGCTCAGTGTTGCATAAGAAAACCCAACAACAACCTTAAATTTAACTGTTTCTCTCCACTTACCGTTCCTGCAGTTACCCCCACATTACTGAAGTGAGTTCAGAATTTTAACATATGTTTGGGGTTATTTTCTTAATTACCCAGAAGAATTCAGGTCTGGTGGGACTGCTGTGAGATACTTGCACAAGGAGTGTAGCTGCTGATATCTTGTGATCATGTTTGTAATTTTTCTTCCCTACAACAGCTCCACCAGTAAAACAGAACATTTGGCCAGCAGATTTTCCTCCATCACGTGTTCTCCATCCCTCATTAGTATCAGCAGGAAAACAGGGCTGTTAGAAAGACATTATCAGCTGGTGGCCATGGACGTGACAATGAATAAGAGAAAGTGAGAGATTTAGGAATAGTAAAGTAGGACTGAGGAGTTGATGATACCCCCGAGGAGCACCAACCTCTGTGTGGGAGTTGGGTGGGGAAGGCTGGACTGAGGCTCATACACAATCAGTCTTACTGTCATTAATAGCGTCCTGCTGTTTATGTCCTCTTGTGAAGCATATGTGGAGTCTTCCTTTCACTGCAGTAAACATATTCTAGGATGTGTTCCTAACAATCTGTTTAAAGCAAGAAAGAAATAACAATAAAACTGCTAACTGGAGAGGTTAGTCTCAGTAGTAACAGCTGACTTAATATTTGAAAAACAATTACTTCACATCTCCGTCTACTTTGGTTTTTGCCTACGTGGAGCCAACACAGAGGGTAATGCAACCGACGCATACATGCAGATGTGCAGTCTCCAAAAAGCCGACCATGCATAGCTCGACACAGATGATGCACAAAAAATACACTTTCTGAACTTTATTCAGCTCAATTGCATTTCTACCTCTGGACTGAAAATACTTGTGGATACAGTCATGAGAGACTCCATTTTGTTCCCTGACAGCCATCGTGGGTTCTTTGACACATTTAGAAAGGGAGGGGGGGTGAGGACAGGTATTCAGTTGCTGAAATCTGCATTCTCACCAGTAGATGGCACTAAATTATACAGACTTGTCCTTTAAAGAACATATTTAGAAATAATATAAATCATAAGTGAAAAAATCTGTGCTGTTTATGATTTGAACTTGAGGGTCCTGCGTTAGCGGCAAGATGAGTGACTGCTGCTCCCCCCAACCTCTAGATGCAGTCTTTTATTACCTTTTAAAAGTGGAAAATATTCATTTCAGGTAAGAATCAGTACATATGACACCAGACTGATAAACAGTCATGCAAAGCTCCCCCTCTCAAATCAGTATATTTCAGGTCATGACTATTTCACAAACCATAGTGAGGTTTGTGGAGAGGCTGGTTAGCTAGTTTACACACATAAAACAGATTAAAGACAACTAAAGAGTTGGGCAAACGTTATGAATTCATTTGGCTGATACCTGGCTCTCTTACTGTTATATCCTACTTTTTGCTCTTCATGTTGATAGAGGGAAATGAACTTCCTGGTATGTCTCTGAGTGCTGTTGTATTTGTGTGTGTGTGTGTGTGTGTGTGTGTGTGTGTGTGTGTGTGTGTGTGTGTGTGTTTGGGCCACACTGTATGCATTACTGCATGCATGGAGTGTGGCTAGTGCCACTTTAAGGGGTGTACATCATCCCCACTCGCTCACCCCCCTCATCCACCCTCCTTACTGTTTCTTGGCAATCTCACAGTGGGACCATAAGATGCTTGAACTTCAGAGAAGATCAAGTCCAACCCCCAAAAGATCTAATACTTGCATTAGAAATCTGAACGGTATCTTATTGAAATCTATGCATGACAAAAAGGCAATTGTGAGGGATCTAAATAGGCCATAAAAATAAATGCCATGAATGGTAGTATATGGCAAACCTAGAAATCTTGAATCTTGTTGAACACGATGACAAAACTATGAGTCAAACAATTAGGAGCTTCACAATGTTTTGTTGCTTGCTGTCTATTTTACCACTTCAGGGACACAAACCCAGCCTCCTAGTGCTGATGCCAAGCCTGGATAAATGAGAGGTTTGCGTGAGGAAGGGATTCGGAAAATCTGTGCCAAATCACAAATGGAGATTCATCCTCTGTGGCAACTCCTTGGGGTAAAAAAAGGGAGCAGCCAAAAGTTTCTGTAGATACAATGTGAACACAAATAAATTAAGGGAGATTTCTTGAAAATATGTACTGGATATTGAACTGAAATAGATGCAGCATAAACATGACCCCAAACTCACAGTCAGAGTCACAAATACATAGATCCAATGATTTTTCAGTTCCATGGCGTCACGTTTTAAAAGAGCAGGTACCTCTTTAGCGTCTGTCTTTAATGTGCACTGTAGCATCTTAAGGAAGTATAAATTAACAAACGTCCTGACTGGGGAGGAGGTGAGCTGGCGGTGACTGGAACCACAGGATTTCCATAATAAGACTTCTGTCAAGGAGCACTGTTTTTTGAATTCTTGTTTTGCTTTTATTTTGACTTTTCTATGGTCCAGAGGCATTTCCAGGATTTTTAAAAAATGGGGTGGCACAGGGGGGACCAATAACAAGGCAGGGAGGGCAAAGGAAATCAGAATATTTAATCAGAGATAAAATCAGTAATGAAAACTGGCATAGAAAATGTTTGGATGGGATTTTCAGGCCTGTGACAGATTTATTATGTGAAACAGAGCATCTCTTGAGTAAAAGTTATAATCCTACTTAAGGAGCTTTAAAGTGTGCAAGTTTTATAATCAAAATATATTTAAAGTACCTAAAGTAAACATAAGCATTACTGTATGTAGAATAGCACTTTGCAGAGTCATACACATTATAACATTGGATCATAACGATTCACTGATGTATCTATCACTTCAATGTTACAGCTGTTGATGGTTTTAATTACTTATATCTTACTTGCTAGCTTCATTTATAATAATGCAATTTATCTGCAAGTAACTAAAGCTTTAAAATAAATACTATGCATTCCATAAATACTATGGAATGACTCAATCAGTTGGTGACTGGTTGGGAACCAGAAAGCTGCGGCGTGGCCCTGGTTCGAAACTCGCCTGTGGAGGAGGAAGATTGGAGATCAGAGGCCAATTCAAGACCCCCCACGGACTTACACGAGGTGTCCTGGAGACTTAGAGAGGAGTCAACTTAACCCTCTGAGCACTGCCGAGGTGCCCCTGAGCAAGGCACCGAACCCCAAGGCAGTGCCTCCCTGTGCCCCCACTCTAGAAATGCCCCTGTCTATGCCCTTTTTTCAGATAATAAAGTTCCTATGAACACTTCCAATAAATGACAGTGCAGGGGTATCAAGTGCATTAAAATATGAAGCCAAGGAGTCCTGATCCAAGTATCAGTTTGTGACGAGTGAGATTACCTTCCAAGAATAAGAACAACCAGAATTCCTTCAGCACATGGAATGGCCCTAGCAGAGCTTGGATCTTAACATAATGGAGTCATTCTGACATTATTTGAAAAGAAAAAACAAAACAAACTAGATTAAATACAAAGAAGAACTTTGGCGAGTTCTCCAAGGTGCTCGGAACAACCTACCTGCCAAGTATCTTCAAAAACTGCGTAACATACAGGAAGGAGGCAGAGTTCTTCCAATGAGTTTTATGAGAGGAAAGTCTGATAAATGTGATGAAGAAGACTATTCAAACATGATTATCTTCTTCCTATAGATAAACATAGAAGACGCGGGGTTTATGGAAAATAAGTCTACGTTCCTGAGAAACATTACTTGTGGGATGAAGTATTCCGCCCATGCTGATTTTAGTCTAATGTTGTCATCATACGTTAACCTGTTCTGCACGATCCTGTATTTTTGGAGAGCTATTTGCGAAGTGTGACTGTGCCTGATAGTTTCTAGCAGCTGACAGCATTAACTGGAAACAGATCAGCTGCAAAAACAACGTCCACACTGCCAGAAAGTGTTCAGGACATGCAGAGGGAACGGTGGAAGGGTGCAGAGATGAGAAGATGAAGTGGAGGAGGGCAAAGGAATTCTGGGATGCAGAGAGACTCCTCCCTCCCCTGGCCTTTTCTCAGTCCTCCCTCTCCTGCCTTCCTCTCCCTACCTCAGTCAGGAAACCCCCAGTGGGTTTGAGCAGAAACCAGATCTCTCATCTCTTGTCTGCATGTTGCACTGGGACGTCCCGGGCTCATTATCCTGCTTATTATACTCCTCTTTTATTCCCAAACATAAATACCGTCTACCCATGTCTTTGTCTGTCTCTTCCTCCTTTCTTTTTTCTCTCTCTCGATCACACGTTCTGTTTCTGTGTCTCCCTCTCTGCCCTTCAAATCCCTCCAACCTCACTCTGAGGTCCCCAGCTGACTATTACAGGGCCAGTGATGCAATCAACTGCTCATTAGTCATCATGATTGACAGATGGCATTATGTGTGTGTATGTGTGTGTGTGTGTGTGTGTGTGTGTGTGGGGGGGGGGGGGGGGGAGTGGGGGGGGGGGGGGGGGGGGGGGGGGTGGCTTTGATGGCTTAAGAATCAAAAGAAATCTTGTTACACTTTGGTGTACCTTGATGGTCTGAATCTCTCCATTCT
>VUQH01003686.1:0-12850 GCA_015106775.1 Etroplus canarensis | reverse complement strand
GGTTTGTGTGTGGTGGGGTGGGGGGGGGGGGGGGGGTGTTGGGGGGGGGGGGGGGGGGGGGGGGGGGGGGGGGGTTCATGTTGGTGGGTCTGCATGTCATGATTTAATTTCAAGACAGAGTGAGAGCTTGGACAATGTAGCAAAGAAACAGATGCATTAGTAAAAGCAAACTTATTTTATTTTGCATTTTTGCAACTTATTTGCTGGATGTTTTCTTCAGAGCACCAAGCTGGGAAAGCCAGGAACACTCCTACAGTCCTACTGTAGAAACATCTCAGTTACAATGGAGCATTTTGACTATGAAATGGGATCATAATTTACAAAATGAGCATTGTGGTTTATTATTATTATTATTATTATTATTGAGGTCACAAATCAAGGGTTGTTTTCCTTCTCTGTAGCTGAGTTTATTTTTGAAAGCAAAGGAGTACTTCCACAGTGGCCTAATTTTTCAGGCCATCCAGCCAGCCAACCATCCATCCATCCATCTATCTATTTTCTGCTGTTTTTATCAGTGAAGGTCATGGGGATATCTAAGCAGAGATGCACAGACCTCTTAGTCTCCAACCACCCCCTCCAGTTCTTCCAGCAGGATATTAGACATTCCCAAACCAGCTGGAAGATGTAATCTCTCCAGGGTGTCCTCGGTCTACCCCGAGGCCTCCTCTCGGAAAGGCATTCATGAAGCACCTCACCAAGGAGGCGTCCAGGAGGTGTCCCAGCAAGATGCTTGAACTACCTCAACTGGCTCCTTTCGATGTAGTTCGATGTGGAGGACCAGTGGCTTCCGAATGATGAGCTTCTCATCCTGTCTCTGAGAAAAAGCCTGGGTGCCCTTTGGAGGAAGCTCATTTTCACTGCTTGTATCTGTGATCTTATTCTTTTGGACACTACCCAAACCATGTGACCATAGGTGAGGGTAGGAAGGTAGATCGACCCAGTATATTGAAAGCTTCACTTTAACACTCAGCTCTTTCTTCACCACAACCGATCACCACAGCATACAGATCACTGCTGATGCCACACCAATCCATCTGTCAAGCTCCTGCTGCACTCTCTGTCTTCACCTGAACAAGACCCCGAGATACTTAAGCTCCTCCACTTGGGGAAACAACTTGTCCCTGACCCTGAGTGGGTACTCTGCCCTCTTCCAGCTAAGGACCATTGCTTCAGACTTTGAGTTCACCGCTCAATGAAGCCAAAAGAACCACATGGTCCACAAAATGTAGAGAGGTGATCCTGAGGCCAGAAGAAACCTTCCACCACTTGGCTATGCCTAGAAATTCTGTTCACAAAAAATGTGAACAGAATTGGTGACAAAGGGCAGCCCTGACGGAGTCCAACACCCACCAGCAAGGAGCCCAACTTATTGCCAATAATGTGAACAAAGCTCACATCATGGTTTTACAGGGACCAGATGTACCCTAATTCCCAAAAGTACTCCTCCTCCTCCTCCTCCTCCTCCTGGGGGGTATTTTGGAATATGGGGTACACCCCGATGGACATGGTTGAATGTGTGTGTTCACAAAACACACGTGGACTGGTGGGCAAACTCCTGGAAGACATGAAAACCACATTCATATTTTATATAACATCTGTGAATAAAACCCCCTTATTTAGGTAAAACAACAAGGCAAAGATAACTAAGTATAAACTCAGTCAGACATCACATGGGTCTGTCCCACAGTTTCTCACATGAATGTGCATTTCCAATCTTAACTGCTAATAATTTCCCTTTAGACTTCTACTGAGAAGTACAACACACACACACACACACACACACACTCTTGAACTCCACCCCGTTAATCATTTAAGCCGTGGAGACAGATGGGGAGTGCAGTGAGTTGGTCGAAGAGACCTCAGTTGGGGAGCCTGTCAGATGCAATGGCATCTTGTCATACCTCTGCTTTTGTTCTGGACAAAAACATTAACAGTTACAACAAGTGGTTTCACAACATGTCAGATGAAATAACAGTCATAAATCAAAAATACTTTCCTAGTGTCTCAAAGGTCTCACTAAGGTTCTTATTATAGGCCAGTGTTCCACAAAGATGAAGTGATATCGCTACATTCCAATAGAACAGTGGCTGGGCTAACAGCAAAACAGAAAGTCGACAGGACACAAACTACGAACATGTTACTTATAGAAGCTAATAAAACTTTTTAAGGTCTATAGAGTGCAATGACTTAACAATGAACGATTTGTCAAGCTGTCATCGAACTTTCATTACAAAGGCAACACTAAAGTGACATCATAGCCTTGTGCTGAGCTCATTAATCTTAGTGGATCCCTCTTTATTTACAAGGAGCTTACTGAAAGGATATATGGTCACTTGTGACTTTCAGGTTGACTGAACTCCTAGAGATGCTCCAGTTGAACCAACTCCCCCAGAAACTGTGTTTCCCACAGTTTATGGCCTTAATTTGTATTTGTATTTAGCTGTAAAATTTTCTTTATTAACTTTATTTACTTCAAAAGATGATGTTGCACTGCTACTACATTAAAAGGACAAATCTGAGTTTAACTGCATTATGCGGATGTTTCCTTCACTGACGAGTGACGGTAAACAATTAAGTGTGAAAGTAATGGACAGAAGAGTGGCAGGGAAAGATGGATGGGCCACTGGGGGACAGACAGATGACGGGGGACAAGAGAGGAAGGTCTGACATTGATTAATGATCCCCTTGGTCTCTGTGAAATCACCGTTACCATCAGCCTAGCAAGCTTGTTGAGGTCTGTATTAAACTGTTGCTATATTTCAGGATAAATATATAAAGTATTTTAAAATATTTATAATGATTAAAAACCACATAAGTGTTTGAAGTTACAAATATACTATATGGGCAAAAGTATTGGAGCAACTACATGTTACTTCTCCAGGACGCCTTATGATATCCCATTCTAAATCCATAGGTGTTAATATGGGGTTGTCCCCCTTTGCACCTATAACAGCTTCTGGGAAGGCTTCAAAGTGTGTCTGTGGGAATTTTTTCCCATTCACCCGTAAAAAGTATTTAAGCTGTCAGACACTGCTGTTAGACGAGAGGGCCTGGTTCACAATCTCTGTTCTAGTTCATCCCAAAGATGTTTGATGTGGTTGAGGTCAGGGTTCTGTGTGGACCAGTCAAGCTCCATGCCAAACTCATCCAACCACGCCTTTATGGCCCTTGCTTTTTGCACTGGGGCAGTAAAACAGAAAAGGGCCTTCTCCATACTGTTCCCGCAAAGTTGGAAGCATTGTCTGAATTGTCGGAAATGTTTTGGTAAGCTGAAGCAGTGAGATCTCCCTTCACTGCAACAAAGGTGCCCAGGCCAGCCCCAGGAAAACAACCCCATGTCATTATCCCTCCTCCAACACAGTGCCAGCTAGAGAAGCATGATTCATCACTCCAGAGGAAATGTTTCCACTGCTCCAGAGTACAGTGGAGGTATGTTTTGCACCACTCCATCCACTGCCTGATGTGGTGATAGGTGATATACAGTAAGGCTTGCATGTAGCGGTTCGGTCATGGAAACCCATGCCATGAAGCTCCCAGGGCACAGGTTTTCTGCTGACGTGTTAATGCCAGACAAGGTTTGGAACTTTGCAGTGATCCCGCTCTGTAACCTGACATGGTCTGCCACTTCATGGGTGAGGTGCTTTGGTTCCTGAATGCTTCCACTTTGCAATAATTACACTTACAGTTAACCCTTTATCGGGCAAGAAATCATGTATAGTAACAGACTAGGAGGGGGAAAAAACTCATGTACAGACTTCTTGCAAAGGTGGCATCCTATAGTATAAGCAAAATTGGTACATAATATTTGTAGCTGTTTGGCTAAATTTCCAGTCTGTTGCAAGCCCAAGGAAATGTAATTGTGCAGTTTCAGAAAAAAAATCTCTACAAACTCCCAATACGAACGTGACCTTTACTGACATACACCGGCTCGAATAACTTTCAGTGACGCTGCCTTTCCTCTCAAATGAAAGAAAACAGTCAAATTTCAAGTCGCAGACAAGCTCCTGAAGGCCATGACCTCTACTGTGTAAACTTCCTGTCATTAGCCTACCACATGACAACATCCTGATGACATCACTGCCCATCCGTCATTTAACTGGCTGCCGTGCTGTGGCAGTGATTGCGAGGCAACCGATAGTGATTGGTGATTGTGGCGGGACTCTGATTAAGCTAAGCACTCTGACAACTGTGTAACATCTGTGTGTTTGTGTGCGCGCGTGCATGCATGTAAAAGTAAATGAAGCTCCACTCAGTCAGCTGCGGAGACGTGGACACATTAAGACCTGATTAGTGTTCGACCTGCTGACCCCAACCATGAACCCTAACTACTGCGACTTCTTCCTCTTCCTTTTGCTTCTCCTGTTTCTTTCTGTTCCATCTTCATCACTATCATCTTTTCCATGTGTCCTTTTGTTTCTGTTGCTATTTGGTTAGTTACAAATGCTGCTAAGTGTAGCACTTACCCTCAAATAACTTCTTTTTTTTTATGGCTATCAGTTCAAGAGCAGCTCCTTGAAATCGTGGCACCCCCAAAGTTGCGGTTAGATCCTGTGTAACAATATCCAAGCATGCAGACACACAGTGGACTTAATCATAGTGCATTTTGTGTTGGGAGGTATAAAATAACCCCCCGTGGTCTAAATTTCAAGAAAATATTAGTTTGGCTATCATTTCTTTCCATTTATTACAACTGAACAAACAAGGCTTTCCAACCGCAGTCATGGGTTATTCAGACCCTGGTTGCACCATCACGGAATTGTGCTAACCACAAAGCCAAAAGGAGATGCTTTTAACCGACCCTGCACCCCGCAAAATCTCTGTCAACCTTTCCCCTGAATCCTCTCTCAAGTGAAAAATGAGTGGAAATCAGCGCAAATCCCCACAATCCTCTTTGCTTGTATCCCTCCCCTAGTTCTGTGCAGCTTTTTGCAATCACAAAACTCACATACTTTGTGGCAACACAACCGTATTTAACACCTCCAGCCCCTCCTCCTTGTGTATCCACCCCACCCTGACTCTCCTGTGTGTCTTTTCACCCAGTGTACTGAGAGCCAACTGCTGCAGGGCCAGAAACACCCTCTTAGAAAAGAAAAAGAGCGGAGAGAAGCTAATTGCTCTTGGTGATACAGCCTAGTGATACTGAACATTGAGTTTTAAAGCCCTAATAACTTCTCCTTTCCCCTCCTGGAGTTTTCTTCACTAGAAATAAGCTTGGAGTAGATAGGGTTAGAGCGAGTTATTACAACTTGGCTATTAAAGATTTTCCTTAGTACAGTCATTATTACTCAGCAAAGCAAATGCTATAATGTCGAAACAAAGTGACAGCTACAACAAAGTCTGACAGAAGACAGGTTGTGAACAGTTTAGTCCGACTATCTGAATTATGTTTTTCAGAGGTAAAATCACAAATGATTGCAGCCAAAAACTCAGTAATAATTTCTTTTTTTCAGAGGAAACAGTACCACTATAAGTTTAGTCAGGACCAATAGAGTCAAAAGAAGAGTTTCACTTCCATCTGCAGCAAATTATATTTGGCAGCATGGCTCTGTTCTGGGACCTCCACACCCTTCCATACACATTCGTGGAAAGCATAAAGCAGGGAGAACAGCATCTGCACAGCACACAGCAAAGCAAATCGGACACTGATTGAATCAGATACAGCATAAAAGGAGGAGCTGGGGTGGAGGTGGGTTGTAAAGCATCTTGCAGAAGCACATCAACTGTGGGCAGGCCAAAGCAGTTTAGGTAATGCACTCTGTATGAGAATTGCCAATTGGATCTGAGGGCTGATGTGAGATTTGATGCGGGAGTCAAATTTGAATCTGGGTTTTGGAGCATGCACTAGGCTTTGGCAACCTTTGATATCAAATAAGCTACACTTAAACCCATGCATACAATTGCAAGATATTCAAGAAAGCTTGTCCGTCCATCCATCCATCCATCCATCCATCCATCCATCCAGTCTATCCCAGGAAGAAACTTGTATCTATAGTTAATATAAAGGCATTACTTTATTGTGTTACACGCACGCAAAATAACTTTTATCGTGTAGTTCATGTTTTTCCCAGTAAAAAGTGTAATGAGATGTCATGCTATTCCCTATTTACAATGCTATCATTACTGATAGTATTCTAGCAACAGAGTGGCAGCAAAATAACCCTGACTCCTTAGTATTTCCTGGCTGGTTTGGCAGCAACTATGCTTACTTTAAAGCAGCTGAAAGAGATCACAATGTGACAGTCATGGCTCAGGTGATAGATTCTACTGATAAGAGGACTGGTGGTGGAATGTGTCCTTGGACATAAAACTGAAATGAAATTTCTCCAGCAGGGTCAATGAAAGGCGAACACCTTGTATGAGTGAATGAGAAGGACTGTAAAGTGCTTTGTAGAGCAACTAAAGCTTCTACATGTTCCAGAGAGCTCCTTATGTACTGTTTAGTGAAAAATGTAATAATAAAATGGCAATCTCAAAAAAATGTATTATATTTTTGGTCATTTTGGGCAGCATAGCAAGCTGTATGGGTACGCCAGCCCATTGCACTTAGAGTGAACCGGCGAAAACACACAGAACCACACAGAATGTGGTGAAAGTGCAGTGTGTTCCAGTTTTTCAGCAGTTCAGCAGCCTGATGGCTTGAGGGTCGAAACTGTTCCCAAACCTGCTGGTGTAGGTCTGGGTTCTCCTGTATCCTCTACCTGATGGCAGGAGCATGAAAAGCCTGTGGCTGGGATGGTTGGGATCAGAGAGATATAGGGTCTGGATGGATGGCAGTTCAGACCTGGTGCTGGTGGTATAATGGTGTCGAATTAAAGCAGTTTTGAAGGTAAAAGGAGGTCCAATAGTCTCTCTCCTTTTTGCTCTCATCCACTTTTCTGTTAGTGGAGAAACAAATGAGCTTTGCAGCTCTGCCACAGTCACCAGCTAACCTCTAACTTTTGGGTTTACTCAAGATATTTTGTTTTTTCTAAAATACGCAGCCTGCTGTGGCAGTAAACGAGGCTGATGAGGTAAATATTAAAGCTGCTGGTCAGGAAACAAGAGCGAGCGCTCCACAGAGCTATGAAAAACTGCTGAGTTGCTTTCTATTTCTTAATGGGTTCATCGGCATGAGCAACTCCTTTCGAGTCACACAAAGCCAAGTGTTACAGTTCAGCGATATAACTACTGATTGTTTCAGTGTTAACAATTATAAACTCAACCAGACAATAGGAGCTATATATTTACATCCAACCAGCAAACCAGCTGATTGCAGTGATTTTCTTCCATTCCCATAAAAATGTGTACCAATTGAAGAAATCTCCGGCTTGGATAGAATTAAAAGTTACTCACTCTTGGAACATTTGGTTCACGTTTGATAATCACTGCCACGCATAATCAACCCCCTCATACCTTTTATGATCCCCAAGTGAACCTTTAGCTTTTTTGAGCTTTGTGCAAGCTGCTGGCAGTGAGCCAAGGGTCAAACTGAAAAAAGAAAAAAAAAAAAAGACTCTGTGGTTCTCCCATAGGGCGCAAACAAGAAGAATATGAGATGTCAAAGTAACCTCGAACACTTTGGATTCTCTTACTGATAAAATAAGAGGAAAATTGCAGGGACGCCACCTTCATTTCCTCTACAGGGCAGCTGAGAGAGGAGAAGAACTCTACAAAGTGGTGTGTTTATGCATGTGCATGCATGAAATGTCCACCAGAGACTCAGTGTGTGTCCAAGAGATGGATATTATCCACTCCACTGACAACCTCCCTCTCTGCTAAAATGTTGTTTCACAGTCCAACGGACGATCGAGTTTCCGAGCTCCAATCTGTGGTGAACAATGCGTTGCCAATAATAGCGTTCACATGAGTCTTGATGCAAACCCCGATGAGTGCCAATGCCTAATTTTAATTACGGGAAACCTCTTGGTTCGCCAACAACTTTATCACTTCTAATTGCCTCTATGTTGTCTCCATGTTGAGCAACATTGAGAGACACTTGGAAGGTTTGCTTATCCCTCATATGTCCTGCACAAACACTCCCAAATAGTCCCTGTCGCTTCAAATGAAAACTAAAAGAAAAGCACGTTTTCAAAACTATCTCTGGGGAATGGAGAAGAGCTTCAAGGAAAGCTAAAAAAAATGAGAATAAAACAAAAAAAGAGGGAAGCTTCTAAACTAGAGATAAGACATTGAGTACACACATGCATCTTATACTCACTAAGGATCGAAGAATATAATGAATGGTTGATACAGCCGAGAAGATGAGACCCCATGGGAGAGGAGTAAGAAGAAGAGCCCGGGGATGAGAAGACAGGAAAACAGATTATGGTGAGCGAGTCAGAAGGAGAAAATATAGGAAAATACCAGAGGTTAAAAGGTGGGAAAAAAACAGCAGAGGAAAGTGGAGGATACGGTGTCTTCTGGAAGGTCAAGAAAAGAAATGTTGATATGCTTTGCAGAAAAGCCCTGAAATATCATCTTCTCCTGAATCTAAGAGCTCAGAGATCGAGAAGCCAAGAGAGTAAAAAGGAACGAGTCTTTCTGACCCACAGCTGCGGCGTTTTACACATGTCCGGCTACCAAAAGCCTACTGAAGCCTCGCTATAACAAGCAGCGAGATGATGAGGTGCCTATGAGGTAGAGGTGGGGAGAAGAAAAGAGGGAAAGGAAGGGCTGGATAAGACGACAGGATGAAAGTCAGATTCAAACCGGATAGCTCTCCTTAAACCCTCCCTTCACATTAGGTCACCCTGCAAGCTTTGACACCTTATGAATTCTCATGGAGTGGAAATCATAAAACACTGATTTCCACCCTTTGCCTTAGCCACACCCTAATGTAATATGCTGCACTTTGAAATGGGAGACTTTCAAATTGAAAGTGCATGTTCCTAAGTAAGAGTACATTTGTAATACATGAATTGTACAACCTTCTTAGTTTACTTTGAGTTAATTTTAAAAGAAATGATTTCCCTAACGTGTGTGATGCCGTAAGCCGTGCTGCAAAAGCCAGCTCACGTGATTTAAAGTGGATCCTGCTGTGAGCCTGCAGTCCCTGAAAAGCAACCGTACACACTTAAAATCACACAAACACCTTCACCTATTTATCAAATCTGTAGGGATCAAGTCTGCCTGCCATGGAATATATGATGAGGAGCTAAGCCTGCTTATGTTGGAGCAAAGTGAATCCCTTTATGTACCTACACTGAGCTCTTACATGACATATTTTTTTTTTACTAATGCTACCTTAAAAGTAACATGTAACATCAAACAAATACTTCATTTCAAAAAGTATCTTTACAGCATTACCTACCCAGAAAAGTAACTCACTGGAAAACCTTCGCATTACCAGAAATGACCACCCCTTTACAAATAGCTTTTATATTGTCCAGAGGGTGTATGGCCTACTGTACATTTCCCTTATTTCTTAGTGTTATACTGGCAGCATTGTTTCCACCATGTGACCAGCAAGAAGCTTGTTAATTCCACTCACAGTAACAGCTGTAGTTAAAAGCTAGTTGCTGCGGTTTCTGAGCTGTAGCGCTGCCATCATTCTTCTCCTCAGTGGGTCTTGGTACCAAGGCTGTAGAGCTGTAACTTCACTGGAATTGTGAAAGTAACATATTAAGATATTTATTACACCCATATACTATACTATCCATATGTACTAATTTGGATGGATTTGTACAGTGTGTATTTATTTGTATATGTGTATGTGTATATACAAGAAGTTCTGCTTCGGGGTTAATCAAATCTTCTGTTTCTGAAAGGCAACCTCAAATAATTAATATTAATATAAAAAAATAAGAAAAGAGAAGTAAAGACTCACCATCACCTTCGTTAAGTACACTTTGCTAGTACCGGGTGGACCTCCTTTTACCTTCAGCACTGCCTTAACCCTCATGGCATAGATTCAACAAGATTCTGGAAATATTCCTGAAAGATTTTGGTCCATCCGTCACACAGCTGCAGCAGATTTGTCCGCTGTATATCCATGACGTGAAACTCCTGTTCCACCACATCCCAAAGGATGTAGCTAGAGATGTGGTGACTGTGGAGGCCATTTGAATAAAGTGAACTCACGTTCATATTCAATAAACCAGTTTATGATGACTTGAGCTTTGTGAGTTGGAGCATTATCCTGCTGGAAGCAGCCATCAGAAGACTGGTGGTCATAAAGTGATTGACATGGTCAGCAATAATGCTCAGGTAGGCTGTGGTGATTAAATGAGAAGAAAATATCCACTAAAACATTATACCACCACTACCACCAGCCTGAACCACAGGGTCAGGAGGAATCCATGATTTCATGTTGTTTATGTCAAATTCTGACCCTACCACCCAAATGTTGCAGCAGAAATGGAGACTCACTGGTCCAGGGAACATTTTTCCCATCTTCTGTTTGCTGATTTTGGTGAATCAGTGTGAATTTTGGCCTCATTTTCCTGTTCTTAGATGACAGGAGTGACACACAGTGTGGTCTTGCTGCTGTAGACCATCTGCTTCAAGGCTTAATGTACCTTCAGAGATGCTCGTCTGCATACCTTGGTTATAATTAGTCATTATCTGAGTTACTGTTGCTTTCTTATCACCTCAAAGCAACCTGGAAATTCTCCTCTGGCCTTTGGCATTTTCGCTTAGAGGACACAAGATATTTTTTCTTTTTCACACCATTCGCTGTAAGCCCTAGAAATGGCTGTTTGAGAAAATCCCAGTGTGTCAGCCATTTCTGAAATACTCAGACTAGCTCATCTGGCACCACCAACCATGCCGCATTCCAAAATCACTTGATTTACATTTCATCCCCATTGTGATGTTCAGTTTGAACTTCACCAGCTGATCTTGACCATGACACTCACTTGCTGCCATGTGATTGGCTGATTAGATACTTGCATTATATACCCAGTGAAGTTGCTGGAGTGCGTGTTGTCCGGAGGGTGTGTAGCCTACCACATTTCCCTTATCGCTTGATAAGTTGATTTTGCTAGGATTTCTTTCATTACATAACCGGCAACAATCGTGAATGAAGGCTTCACAAAAAAACTAGCTGTTGTGATTTCTGAGCTGTAGGATGTTATAGTTCTCATTACTGCTAAAAACTAACCCTTATACTGCAGTACTTTGCAACACGCCTGTAACAACACTGATGACTAATTTGGATGAATCTATACAGTATGTATCCATCTGTGTATACGTTCTGCTCTGAGGCTAATCAAACTTACAGTTGTTTCTGTTTTAGGCAAGTTCACTTAAGCCATGCTAGCTGCACTGCTAAAAATAAACTTTAAACATAAATCAACAGAAAAGACAGAAATACATATCTTTAGTATCTATTATGCCCCCAATAAATGGCCTGTCAGCCTCTATTTGATATTAGCCATAGCTGGGCTTTTTTCATTGTGCTTATTAGCCTTAATTAGTATGGGAGCTAAGCTAAGGAGGCTAATGTTGGCATTGTGGATGTGAGCAGCAGCCATACTGGCATCAACATTTAGCCCTATTAAAACCTTTCAAAGATGTTAGTATGGATGTAATTGTTATGGGATTTGTTTAGGTTCACACTGGTTAAATAGACGTGAACCAGCACATATAAACACAAATCACACGGACACACAAATAGCTCATTTATTGGACAGACTTTTGTCATCAATTTGGCAACAACAGGAAAAAGAAATAAACCATTCCAAGCCCCATAAGTTTACTTCATTACAAAGAGCAATTCCTCACGCTTTATTGTTGTTTATTTAATGCAGTCTTGAGTGACTCCTTAAATTCAAATGACATTATGGGCCCTAACAGTCTAAACTAATTTTAAGCAATCGTGCAGCACCACTGACCTTTTTTTTCCCCAATTGAAAGTGTGCTAACAGATGAAGCCATCAGAAAAGGAGCTGGAAGTAGACCCGCAACATCTGGTGGACATTTTGTCATGGCCCCTCTCATTGTATTTGTTTGTTTTCCTTCTCCTCCTCCTTCTACCAGCTCCTGTCATGCTGTGCTGTATTCGTCCGTGCCTCGCTGTTTGCGCAAGGAGCCCAAGTGGAGGAGCTGGAGCGCAAACTAAATTGTCGACAAGTGCGTGCTTAGGTCAAATAAATTGCGTCAAAGTGTGTGCAGCTATGTGTGTGTCCACAATGTCATGTTTTTGTACGGTTGTACTTGTAGAAGGGTGCATGCACTCCTTTTTTATTGCAAGCCTTTCAAACCCTGAAAGGGGAACTAAATTGTTTTTGACAAACAGTACACATGAGGATGGAACAAAAGTGCAGCCAGCTCAGCGAGCATACCATAAAACGCAGGATACTTAAATGGCTTCACACGGTCGTACATCATGTCTATGGATTAACAGGCAAGAAACTCATAACCAACAAGAGCTGAGGCGGTATGTTAAACTTATGCTTGCTCTTTCAAGTTTACTTCAACTTATTCTACCTTGTTCGTGCAGTCTGCATATCAGTCTTAAGAACCCTATCGAAGCCTAAATTTTGTGTACGTGTGTGTCATACACCATGCTGTATGAATGTGCCTGTGTATTGGTAAACTGAGTATTTCTTGTAGTGTAAAAACTGCTTTCAGTAGACAGTAACAAATGGTAATGGTAAATGGACTGGTACTTATAAAGAGCTTTTCTATTCTAACTGAACACGCTTTACTACAAGTCTCATTCACCCATTCACACAGCGCTTTATTATGTGCTTTTGAGTAAACAAACAACTTTATTCATCCCCTACTGTAGATGGAAAAATTCAGATCACCAACACACACGCACTTTTGACATGCAGTATGCGGTGAAGGAGGTTGGTAAGTAAGACTGCCCTTGAGCAATGTAGGGAGTTTGGTGCCTTGCTCAAGGGCATCTCGGCAATGCTTGAGG
>VUQH01003682.1:0-13241 GCA_015106775.1 Etroplus canarensis | reverse complement strand
CCTTACCAGTCATAGTCCCTACATTTAAAGTCCCTACTTGCACCTCCACCCTCCTACTCTTCCTTCTCTCCCTCTGCCTCCTAACACGCTTTCCCCCTCTCCCCCTCCTTGGTCTTCGGCCAACAGTAGCATAGTTTCCACCGGCACCCTGTTGGCTAACGGCACCAGAGGCGGTTGTTGTTAACCCGGGCCGCGACCAATCTGGTATGGAAGTCGTGTTATGAATCCGCATATTTGATTTGGAACAGTTTTTACGCCGGATGCCCTTCCTGACGCAACCCTCACCATTTACCCGGGCTTGGAACCGGCACTAGGACTACACTGGTTTGTGGGCCCCTGTGGCTGGTTTGTGTATTCTGTTCCTGTAAGTCAAGTAATTTCGGCCCCTGGGGAATAATAAAGTACTCTGATTCTAATTCACAAAAACCACAGACCATAACATGCACTGTCTTTGTCTTCATATTTTGTTGGTGTTACTGATCTTGTACTGAATGCAACCCAGAGCATCCCAGTTTTTATAAGGGTTTTTTAATCACCAGAAAGGGTTTTTTTTTCGTTTTTCTTTGCTATGTTAGATGTTATAATTAAAAGTTTATATAGATTTTAAATAAATGGATTGGAATCCGTGCCTGTCATAAGATTTTCCGGGTGCGGTCTCGTCCGTGCGGACAGCTGGTTTAGATTTTCCTTTTATGTCCTTTTGTTCACACAAACAACCCCTTGGACAGGAAGGAAACATTACCAATGGGTTACCAGCAGGCGTCGCCCTACGCCACCAGGTGTGCTTGAAAACGACAGATCCACATGAAATGCGATTTTAAAATTTATAACAACCCCTCGGATCTTTTTCTCGCTTCTCCTGGTTGTAAATTTCCCATTGGAGACTTGCTCAGTTGATTTGATATATCAAAGGCTCTACAGGACCTAGATTGCCTGCAGCCATGAGATGCTCCACTCAGCTTATACCGCAGCACTGCAATGCAAATAGTTGGTCAGTGACTGAGGCAATGAGACAAGCCTAACCCCATGTATACGGTTTCTGGATATCTTCGTAAAGCATGTAAATCGATGGGTTTGTGAAATAATGCGCAACTTTATGAGTCCAAAAATAGAACGAAACATCACACGTCCGCTTGTATGTTTCTGACCACATTCAGGGTGGAGTAACTGTGAGCAGTGTGTTGCTGTATTACTCACAGCTCGACCTTCGCCTCCCCAGCGTCATTATACTGTAAAGAGTTGAGGGAGGCGGTGGTTGTGGGTGGTGGGTACAGCCGAATCGACCGTTACATGTGCGCAGCTGCGTATCCTGCTCTTCCACACACACAAAAAAATCCTAACGGGCTGCTGCATCAACACAAGACTGAAAGCGGCTGTAGCGCATCCTCACTGACGCCGACACTCATTTCTCCGATGATTGCTGCCACTGTGGGTGAAGTGAAAGAGAAAAATAGGACGCCGGACGGTGAGGAAACGCGCAAAGAGGCAATGAGGACGGGGTGCCTCTAGCTGCGAAGAAGAGGAAGGAAAGACGTAGGTTAAAGCAGAGATTGCAGCAGCTGTAGTGGCCTTCGGGGCTGCGTGGCAGTAGCGGAGACTGGTCATGGTCGGACGTGGATGGTGGGCATGTAAGACCCTGCTGGGAAAGAGAGGGAACAAGCAGAAATTTCTGCCTTTTCTAGGTGCGCTGGTAGTCTGCGCATCCCTGTTGGCTCTGCTTTTTGTGGACTTCATTGAGTCATGGGTCACCTCCATGGGGATGAACACAGCGGTGGAGCCGCACATCGGCATCATCCCTCCGCAAAGCGTCCCTCCCGCCAGACCCGAGGAGTTTCTGCTCATGCCCAGCCCGCTTGTGTGCCAACGTGCCAAGCCTTTCCTCATCACCATGGTGACATCGGCTCCTGCCAATCAGAGGGCCCGCCAGGCCATCAGGGACACGTGGGGAGGGGAGGTGGAGGTGAGAGGCCTGCGGGTCATGACCCTCTTCATGGTGGGGGTGACGCCTGACCCTGGACTGGCAAAGCTGCTGATCGAAGAGGCTCGGGAGAGAGGAGACCTGATCCAGGGGCGTTTTTTGGACACCTACTCCAACCTCACTTTGAAGACCCTGTCCATGCTGGGCTGGGCCCGCAGATTCTGCCCTCAGGCTAACTTCATGGCCAAGGTGGATGATGATGTCCTGTTCAACCCCAGTGCCCTTCTACACTTCCTGAACAAGAGCCGCAACCCCTATGAACAAGGAGACTTGTACCTCGGCCGGGTGCATCTCCACGTGGCTCCAGACCGTGACCCGGAGAGCAAGCACTACCTCCCCTCAGGGGCCTACCCTCCCTCTGTCTTTCCAGACTATTGCAGTGGCACAGCTTACGTTCTGTCCCGCTCTGCATTGCTCAAAATTTCCCTGGCAGCTTCTGCATCACCTTTGTCCACACCTTTACCCCCCGAGGATGTGTTTGTGGGCCTGTGTGCCCGGGCAGCTGGAGTGCTACCCTCACATTGCCCTCTCTTCTCTGGTGGCCCAGGTGTTCCATACGGGCGCTGCTGCTATCAGGCCATGGTGTCCATTCATCACATTCCACCCACAGAAATGCTGCACTACTGGGCTGATGCCCATTCATCACCTCCCTGCTCCTGGCTGCTTCTACGGGCTTCTTTGGGTATGTGCAAAGTCCGGGCGATGCTAGGCACAGTTCTGGGGCTGGAGCAAGGATTGTGAGGGTTCATAGAAAACAAAGCAGGACTTATTGGAGGCTGTGCCTCACTTCAGTACTGTGAACAGCACAAGTGCTCTTCAGGCTGTGAAACTACACGTGCACTGAGAACATGCCACTTTATTTTTATAGCTTTATTTTTTTAAACACCAATGTATTTCTCTGACTTATTTTGCAGAAAAGGGATGTTTAGCTGGCAGTATAGAGGGCTGTCAGGGCAATCTGTAACCTTGAGACCCCTGCTGCATCCTGCAATATTACACTGACACAAACTGTAGATGTAGTGCAAACTTTGGCATGCTGATTCCATACAATGATGAAATACACAAGCTAATGTAATGAATGCACATTAAAATAATGTTTTTAGACAGACTACATCTAATGTCTATAGGCTGCTACCTTCAAATGTTTAACATATGCGCAGGTCTATAATCTATCACCACTACTTCAGTTATAGTAGTTAGTCTAAATGCATGTTCACAAAATTAGAACAATAGATGTGAAGTCACAGGCTTCATACAGGACTACCCCAGTAGCAGTAATAATGAACCCAAACCTGTTATAATTTAAAGAGTTTCTAGAATTACTAATAAGGACTACAGTACATAATAAAGGAGATTCATGATGTTATTCACCTACAGAGACATGATATAAATGTGCAATGAACTGCCATTAATGTGACTGGATAGTGACACGCATTTGGCCAATTCTAAAAAAATTACTGTGGAGGATATAGCTCAACACACACCCCATCAACTGACTCTGCAACCAGGAAATAAAAAAATGCTGTGAGCTACACCCGAACAGTGTTATTTAAATCACATTACTTTTAATGTTTCTCTGTAATAATGTGAATGACAGGCTTGCTGACAGGCAAAGTGGGTTTAGTGTCACTGTACCAGGCTAGGATGACATACATTTTTAATGAGTTTGCCATTTGTCAATAAAGCCTTGGGCTTTTATGCTAACCCTGCAATGTTAAAGGAACAAGTTGGTGCGCTGTACTCAGGAAAATATGTATGACTCAAATAAAACTACCAATAAACCACTCAAACAGGTCAATCAGGTCTGCTTCTTTCTCCCCACATTTACATTTTTTTCCAAATTGTTCTCACTCGTTCTCCCCAGCAAATAAAACAAAGTAGCAAACAGTTCTGCCAGTCTGGTATCCTGCTACGGTTGTTATTTTGAAGGTCTCGTTAGAACCCAGAATCCTTATGCATGGCCTCAAAATAAACATGTAATGCATGAATCCCAACAAAGTAGCCATCACACAAGCAGACATACTAATGAAAAGCTGCACTGAATTATAAGTTCAGATGGTATGAGGAACTTTAAAACTAACTGCTGACCATGCAAAAGCTATTCAAGCATGGTTTACAGTACCAGTCAAAAGTTGATGAATGAATGTTTCCTTTTATGAGATAAGTGTAATAAAAACCCATCGTTGTGAGGAGCAGTTAGATATCAAGAGGAAACATGCTAGATGGTTTTGTAAGTATAGCGGGTATAGGAAGGTGTTGTGAAAGTTTTAGCTTATCACATTCTCCCCAGGCCTGTTTCAAAAGACATGTTCCCTTGAAGATGCGGGGTTGGGGGGTGGGGGCATGAAGCTGCCAATATGTGATAAGCTCACACTTTCACAACACCTTCCTTTTCAGTATACCCACTATACTTCCAAAACCATCTAGCATGTTTCCTCTTGATATCTATCTGATCCTCACAACGATGGGTTTTTATTACACTTATAGCTTATAAAATTCATTGATGGACATTTCACCATATATGTAATCCACATTTGATTTTGACATGTAACCAATCACGTAATTTGTAGTTTTGTAAGGTGGGCTTCTGTCAGATGTGTATAAAAGAGACTGCATCCCTGGGTTTAAGAGGAAGTGGCAGATTAGCTTCTTCTTTTTGGTTTTGCCTTCTGAAGGCCTTGCGTGTATATTGCTTGTTTTGCCTGTCAGAAGGTGCAGGCTCATTTTCTTTGTGTTGCTTTTATTAGACATGCTATTTTAATAAAAGGCTTGGCATAGCCAAACCTTAGCTTTAGCCTCCAGTGATTCATTTCTCTTAGTTGGATCAATAAAATCCTAAGAGCCATGAGCCTTTCTCCAGGCTTCCATCCCTGGATGAAGGCCTACACTCCAAAGAAAGCTGGTGCTTGGGGAAGTCAGGTATTTTACACCAGGTTGCTTCAGAAGCTGTTTGTCCACACCACAGATTAGACGCACTCACATATAGGGTCACTGTAATACATTTCTCTGACAAATTCTGAGCCTAGGCAACCACCCACCCTATGGGCTAAAAGAGGGGACCTCTGGGAGGATCTACTGTAAAACGTAAGGCCAAGTGTGGTGACTGTGGAACCCCAGTGCTTGGGTTCGGGCCTTCCCGCCAGCCAGGTTGTAGATGGTTATCCCTGTATCTAAGTTGCCAGAGCGGCTTAAGGACCAAGCGCACACTCTGTATCCACCGCTTTAACCGGGATGCTTCAGGTTTTGCCTATAGCCAAGTATCTGGATATCAGTCTCCACTGGACGTCTCAGTGGGATCGGCAAAAAGGACCGGAGAATAGAAAGCCACCCATGATACACAAATCCACAAAATCAAACTCCCTAACTATTGTAAAGAGTGAAAATGAACTCAGTGAGCTACATTCTATCTAAATATGTTATTTTTTATTTTTATAATGTGTTATTTTTCTCTCAGTAAAATTCACAAGAGAACATCAGTAATATTCAGAAGATATTTCAAAGTGAAATCTCTAATCATCCTGATGCCTCTTTTTGTTTCCTTAAAGGTACATTTATGGTTTGCTTTCCCCCTCTGTTCATGATTTACCAAATTATTTAATAACTAAGTAAGCTGTGATTATTTATTATTATAAAATATGGAAAATTATGAACACAAAAAATACTCTACTATGATCATATGTCCCCACACTTTCGACTTGTACTGTTTATTCAGTTGTGATTTTAAATATTACTTCTGAATTCAAAGGCTTGGTATTATGCTGTTTATTTTTAGAATGGAATTATACAAAAACTGACATATTCTCAGTTCAGGCAGAAGAACACACTCTGACAAAGTTACAGATGTAATTTAAGAATAAATCTAGATAACATACACTAGCTTGCACCTCCCATTATCTGCACACTCAGACAGGGAGAACTGCACGCTACAGACATCAAATATAGCTCCTCTACTGCTGCACGCAACATTAAGCTGTCACCCCTCAGAGTGCAACCTTACAGTTGCTGACTACATCCAGAATTTCTGCAGTTGGTGTTTTGCTCCCAGCAGTGGAATAATATGTCCAAAAAATGTGTCCTTTATGTGAAGTTCAGAGGTCGTTCCCACAGAATGTGACCGGATTTTAGTCTGCACAAAGGTTCCCCCTTTTCTATTTTTTGAATCTATCCAGTGCAGATTTCTGGGCAGATAACGCCGCCTTCTTTTGCTCCCTTGCCTTCTTATCTTTTCCCATCTTCATTTTGTCCTCCATACTTTTCCTGATTATATCCTGGGGAGTAAACAAGTCAAGAAAGATCAGCCACATATTGCATATACAGCAGAATAGAACACAATGTCAATGATGAAGTGCCTTATCTGGTTCACAATCCCACCACATTTCACAAGTTCTTATAATGTATGCAGTGCAGATAGAAAGTGGTAAGTTTCCTTGTCATTGGTTAGCTGAACTGCACACACTCATGAGAATTAAATTCACTGAGAAACCAAGGAGGCTCACAAACAGTCACATCCAGGACAACGGCCCTAGTTCTTGACCAGACTTAACCCAGCTTAAGATGTTATTTTGCCATAAATAAAACTAATGACAGCATTCATGCATAGATGGCAGAGGGGCGCACACACTAATTTTATGAGCAATACAATCCAGAGCAATTCTTTTTAGAGTAATGATTCATGAGGAAATGAAAAATGGGCCATAAAATGACAAATGTAACCGTGACCTTGAGCGCTGTTTGGGTGAAGACCCATTAGGTGATCATGGTGTGCAAGTTTCACTATAACATGACCAGTACTGTAGGAAGAGCAGCGATTCTTGTGAATTGTGGATGGATGGAGGGACAGATGCCCTGCCAAGGCATTAGCTCATTGGTCCTTTGACCAGACAAGCTAAAAATCACTGAAATTTAATTAAATTTCATTTCATAACCTGAACTACTTACCTTCTGCTCCTCATGAGCCACCTGTTTCTTGCGCCGCTCGACAGCACCAGCAGAACTACGACCTTTTTTCTTAAACTTGGGAACAAACTTTTCCTTAGCAAGTGGGTCAAAGCCCTAAAAAAGATAAAACATGATTTTAGTAGGGTGACAATAATAACTGGCCTACTATGACTTAAAAATGTGCAGGTATTAACACAGAAATGCTTGAAGACACTGACCAAAGCTTCCACACGGTCTTGATGCCTTTGCTTCAAAGTGGCATGATCAACTTGTGCCAGCACAGTGGGGTCAAGGCTGATAAGATCTGGCTGGATCTTCTCCAGCAATGCTTTAACCTCCCATTCTTGTCTCTGCTTTGCACTGCGGTATGGATTTGCATCCAGACCATCAAAGTTGGGCTCACCTGCACCTGTGATGGTAAATAAATGATGACAGCGGTACACAGGGAATGAGAGGGCAGTTTTAATGCACTGAAAAATGTATTCCTGGAACCATATGTGAGTATTCACTTTGTGATTTCAACCACTGCAACTCCCCATCAGGAAAAAAAGAAATAAAATCACACTGAAGCTCTAAGTTTTCTGTCAAATTATTTACTTTTGCCTCAACATACGTGATGCGGTCCAGACAACTTCTCACACTTGAAGGTGTTAGGTAAAACTGAGTCTTACCTGGCACGAGCATACTGGTGAAACCTTCTCCATGCCCAACTCCGAGGACATCCTCAAAGGGACAGAAGTGCAGCCCCCACACTGTTCCCCGAACTCTATGAGCCATGTATGGTTTGGTCACTGGTGTGCTCCATACATCCCTGTACACCTGTAGGGAAACCATTTCCACATTGACATATAGGAAAAATGTTAACAATATGCATAGAGGTGCTTTCTCTATTGCTGGTTAATAAGGGATCTAATTAACTACTAAAAGCCTTTAACAGCTTTTCAATAACTTCTGATTCATGTTTAAGAGGCTGAGCTGTAATATGACAGTATTATTGTGCATTATGTAGTTAGTCAGTTGCTTGATGTTGCTGCATTTATTGGCTTGACTCTAGCTGAGCACAGAAAAAGGCTGTTCTGGATGCATAAAAGATGAAGAAATGAGGTAATACATGTGAAAATGTATGCAGCACAACAAAAATTTTAATCTTGATTATCTATGAGTACGTGCTGTGTTATTTGACAAAAATCTGTGCATTTCTAATTCTGACGATAAGCGAATACATTATATACAAATCCTACATTATGAAACACAGCGAACACTGTCAGTATTATACATGATTTATGGGATTAAAAATAAGCACCTGTACACTTGTATGTAAAAATTAAAAAGGCAAGTTTTACATGCCTCCTTGTCAACTAAAGTGCTTTCAATTTTCTCAGCAGAAAGGGCTTCTTAGAGATCTGCTGGCATTTTGGGGGGGGGGGATACTAGGACTAGTTTGCATGCTTAAATGTAAAAAAATGCTCTCTTTTTAAAACTTTACAACAAATCCCTTCGCTTTCTATCTGAAATTCTGTTTTAGTTCTCATTTCCTCTTTACAAAAAGTTGGCTGTTCAGTATATCCTCTAACATAAAGTTTCATAAGCGTGTCTTCATGTGACTTCAAGCTTTCTATCTGTGTGGTGATAATACATGTGACTATAAATGAGATACTAGCCACTGGGTCCTCAGTTTCTCAAATAACGGCAGTGCATGTTGTGAACCTGCACGGGTTCTAATCTCTTCACTCAACACTCATAGATTGTTACTTTTCAACATGTCACTACTTTGAAGAATCATTTCCTATTTCCTTTCTCATGGTACAGAGGTCAACTTTCTACAATCAAATCTGTTAAAGAGTCACGTTTTTGTGACATTTTTTTCACTTCTTGTGTATGTTGTAAATGGTGAAGGGGTATGAAAAAGAAAAATGATTTAGTCAAACACACATCCCTGTTCGCCTACAGCAAAGCACTGTTTTATAAGCACACACTTTCACGTCCTGTGCACCACATAATTTGCTGAGAACAAATTACACGCAATATTTTAATAGCCATCGAGTAATGTGGGCAGTGTACGACTGATAATAACCTGAACAATATCCCCCGTGGCTGCAGACAGCAGTCCCCTCTGACTCAGTGATAAACAGGAAGCTCCGGCAGGAAGAAAGTATGACTTGAGGGGCTTGAAGGCTCTAATGTCATGTACCTTCAGCTTTTTATCCATGCCAGATGTCACCATGTATCTGTAAAAAAAAACAAACCAGAAGAACATAATAAAAGACTGCTCTCTGGTGTATGCTGAAGAAAAGACAAGTCAGTCACTCACCTAACAAAAAAAGAAAAAAGGAACCTCAGTGCTCATTCAAGCTGACTGGGCAGTTATAGAGTGCCACAGGAATGAATCCTACAGTCTGGAAAATACCATTCTGCTCCACTTCTCATTTCAAACTGAAGGTTTTGTTAATTTAACATATGGTTTAAAATTTTTTCATGTTTTGTTCTACAACATAAAATTCATGTGTAAACACCATATTTATCATTGCTGAAGAGTTTACATGTCCCAGAGCAAGTGCTTGCTTGAAAGTAACTAATTAAGACTACAGGAGTTGTCAGAGACACTCAACATCAATCAAAACACGACTTGAGTTGGTGATGTCATGTGACCGATCATTTTCTATATACGTCACTGCTAGCATTTAACTTTCAACAAGAGCAGTTATGTATCAAAAATCCTACATTGGCTTCATTTGTGAAGGTTACTTTGCTGAAAAAATGTAATTATCATAAACTTTTATCTCATCAGAGTTTATTTTCTAAAATAATCCAAAAGCCTAATGGAAAAGTGCCATTAGATTTTTTTCTGAGGGAACCAGCGTGTAGGTAATTTCCATTCTGGCTTACAGGGAAGTCAGCACTGCTGCACTCTATAAGTCCTTTATGATATTTTTTCTGAAATATGAAATGTAGTAATATCACATCTTTCAAGGATAAATAAGATACACTGCTCAAAAACTTAAAGAAACACTTAAATCACACAACAGCTCTTGATAAACAAAATATTCAAGTTGAAAATATTTACTGATATACATTGTGTAATTCATTAAGAATAAAATAATGTATTAATGGTCAGTAGAAACCATTGTCATCCAGCAACTACCTACATACTCTGCCCATATAAGGCTGAGCATGGTCCTGCATCAGCAATAACCCAGGGCCAACTGTACCCACATAAGGACTGACAAGGGGTCTGAGGATTTCATCCCTGTACCTAACAGAAGTCAGGGTACTCATGCCATGCGCATGGATTCTTTATCTGACAGTTTGGTCAGAAAAATGCACAACTAGCCCACTGGAGGTCATTTTGTCGTGCTCCTCCTGTTCCTCCACACACAAAGGAGCGGATATCAGTGCTGCTGAGTTGATGCCATACTATAGCCCTGTCCAGCTCTCCTCATGTAATGGTCTGTCTCCTGGTATCTCCTCCATACCTTTAAGACTATGCTGGGAGACACAGCAAACATTCTTGGGACAGGAAATATGGATGTGCCATCCTGTAGGAGCTGGACAATCTGTGCAACTTGAATGTGCAGCAGGTACTGTATCAAACTGCCAGTAGTGACAAGGAGACCAGCAAAAAGCAAAACTAGAGAAAAATCAGTCAAGAGGGATATATTTATACAGTCATTTTTATTTATTTTAATCTTTGTTTTCTGCCTTTCAAATTTATATATAACTGAGCATCTGTAACACATTTTCCTCCTGGAATTAATAAAGTATTCTAATTTTGATTTGACACAGAGAAGCAATCTGTGGTCTGTGGTCACCACCAGCAAAAACTATTCCTTTTTTGAACCTGTGTGAAGTTGGCCCCACACCCCATGCAAAACTTCAGGAAAATAGTCGCGTTCGTTCGTGCTTCCTTTGTGCTGTAAAAACTTTCGATTATTTTATAGGTCATCCTGAGGTCACCTAGCCCCCCATTTGCTCCAAATTGACCCCGGAATGGTCGCGTTTGTTTGTGCTGGATTGTGCTGTAAAAACTTTCGTGGGGAAATATAAGGGAGCATCCGAAGGTACTTACTTATCTGCAATGTTTTTGCTGTCTAGGACTATTGTGAAAGAACATCAAGGCGACATTCACAGACATTACCAAACACCTATTCTTTCTTCTTTTCTGTGAGAACTGCAGTGACTTACGTGCCCGTCTTGTCCACAGCAATGGACCGTACACCACCTTGGTGACAGAGCATCTTGACTAGAGCTTCTTTCTGGTTTGGTGACCAGAGGGTGACTGTGCCATTGGCATGGCCTAGGTGGATGATGGCATTATAAGGGTTCTGGCACATCACATCAAGTCGGCCAGTCTTGGTGCAGATAGCTGCCACTTCCTTTCCCACTGACACATCCAGGTACTGCAGGAAACTGGTAGCACTCTAAAGACGACAACAGGAACAAGACGGTTTAACAGAACTTAATTTTGATGGTGAAGTTAGTTTTAAAGAACATATAAATTTGCTTTTAAATTCACTGTCAACAATAAATATGAGAAAAAACTCACAGTTTTATTCTCATATTTATTTTAATATTATTCTCTAAACTGTCACACTTTTGTCTGTAACACCAAGTGTTACCCTGTCTCATATTACTGCAATGCAAATATTATTCTCTAAACTGTCACACTTTTGTCTGTAACATAAAGTGTTACCCTGTCTCATATTGCTGCAATGCAACAGTACATTGTCTGTACTCCTCTGTAGTGTATAAGTTGTCTTTATATGTGTTATGTCCTATATTGGAGTTATTGCAACAATGTTTCAGTTCTACTCTGTTATGGCTCATTTATGGTACTGCGTTGGTTCTTTGGAGAGCATATGAAAAGCTTCAGAGACCATCGTCTACATGTCATAGCTGTTTACTGTCAATAAAGGGAATGTCATAAACCACTGGTCTGCATGCTACTCTTGCTTGCTGTCGTTGGTCCTTGACCTACACACAGTATAATCTGCGTTGATATGTATGTAAAGTGCATTTCAACATATCTCTGTTGGTTTTTTCACCTCTGCTTTGGCTTTCTGTAGGCAAATATTGACACAAACAGATGCAATCACAGTATTATAAATAAAGTGTTAGTCAGCTCAGTCTTGTATGCAAAATATGTAAGCCGAAAGCTTACTGGTTCCACTCTGCTGTCTGGTTGTAGGCCGAGTTAAACTGGCCAATCAGATTTACTTTTATGCACACAAACCAACTGTGTGATCAGCAAAAGAGGGACGGAATTTACTGAAATTCAACCCGATAACCTATGCTATCTTCTGATCAAAATTTAGCTTTTTATATGATTTTTTTCTCTTTTTTTAATTTATAAACAATGATCACCACACAGAGCAAGAAATCTTGGCCTGGATATCTGCTGGCTACACTGGAAGCCTGAAAAATTGACTGTGACTAAGTCAGCAAACAAAGAAGGAAAACTAAATTTAATAACAGGGAGGCTTTTACCTTGAAAAAATAAGGCTTAAGAAAAAGAAAAATATACAACATTTAACTTTGTGGGAATGGAAATATGCAGGAAATAAAAAAATAAAAGAATGATTATTATAAACTCACTGCCGTGGCCAGCAAAAAGTGGTAGGGGAGGAACTGCATACGAAGGACGTCATTGAATTTCCTGATGCAGTGAAGCTCTATGCCATTAGAGTCATAGATATACAGCCACTTCTTTTGAGCCACTGCATACATAGCCTCACTATGGAGCCACCTAAATAAAGGCAGAAATTTGTTTCAGTATGAAGATGATCAAATACGAAGGATAATGATGCCATTTGCTGGTATGTGAAGCATGGTTTTCTTCTTTGTGTTACATGAAGGTGGATGACTTACTTTACATCATTGACAGTTTCCATCACATTTATCTCACACATCAGCTGTTTGGACACCCAGTCTATACAAGCGACATGGCCTCTCCTCCCACCAAGCAGCAGGTGACTGAAGTGAAGAGAACACAAAAACACTGTGAGGAATCTTGGAGTTATTTTTGATCAGCATATGTCCTTCAATGCTCACATTAAACAAATATGTAGGACTGCCTTTTATCATCTTCGAAATATTGCCAAAATTAGAAACATCCTGTCTCAGAGTGATGCTGAAAAACTAGTTCATGCATTTATTACTTCTAGGCTTGATTATTGTAATTCTTTGTTATCTGGCTGTTCTAAAAGCTTTCTAAAAAGCCTCCAGTTGATCCAAAATGCTGCAGCGAGAGTACTGACAGGGACTGGAAAGAGAGATCATATTTCCCCTATACTAGCTTCTCTTCATTGGCTCCCTGTTAAATCAAGAA
>VUQH01003676.1:11818-26963 GCA_015106775.1 Etroplus canarensis | reverse complement strand
GTGAGAGGATGAGGTGTGTGTGTGTGTGTGTGTGTGTGTGTGTGTGTGTGTGTGTGTGTGTGTGTGTGTGTGTGTGTGTGTGTGTGTTAGCTAAGCAGACTGAAATTTGGGCAGTGGGAAACACTATTCCCCACTGACATCAGATTGAGGAGGAAGTGGCTATCTGCTTCTGAATATAATTGTAATAAAATTCTTTCTGTGAACACCCAGTTTGTTATCTCTGTAGTGTAGCCAGGCACATGGCAGGCGCCATCCGGTCTCTCCAATCACAAGGTCTAAGTACTGGTTTGGCTTATGGCCACTGTCAAGTCGCACTATCAACCTATATCTTTTCATCCGTTTAGGACTGGGCCATCGCCAAGTATGCATCTTCAGTTGAATCATATGAGCCAAACTAAACCTTGTACTAGGTTGTGATGTGAAGCCTAAACTTGCTGTGACATATTTGCCTGTGGCCAGCCTTCAGTCACCCGTTGTCACACTAAGTCACTCTGTCACTGCCGTATTTCAGCAATGACAGCATGAGCAGTGTGTTCTCAACACAGATCATAGGGTTTGTCATGACATGGGTCTCTGTGTGTATATGTAGGTTTGTAGTGAGTGTGTGTTTGTGTGTGTGAGGGTGGAGTAAATCCCCTAAACTGGTGCTAGTGACCCTCTGTAATACATTTCCTTAGGCAGATCACTTCTGGATTTCCCTCCGGGTGCCCCTAGGTTTTGCAGAGAGAAAAGTATAAGGCTGCATTTTCTAAACTGAAGTCAATACCAAATGGCCATTTATCTACAAGCACCCCAATGGGCATCTAAAGGCGCATGTGCGCACTCACACTCACATATAGACACATAGAGCTGATATGGTTTTCCAAGGGCTACATGAATGATTTACAGCAAACAATATTCTTAAAATGAAGCTCATTTTAAGAATATTGTAATACTCATTCAACACGATGCACCACAGATCACCACAGGAAATCATTCTTACTTGTGACCATCCCTTTAATTCCTGGACTGTTTTCCTTTGACCATATATTGTATATATATTTTTTAAAATTAAAATTAATTATGGGACAATTTCACTTTTACGTATAGGTTTATACAGCTTCATTTTCTATCTCTTCATGTCGGTATATTTATTTATAGTGTAGTGGTTTATATTTTCACCTGAGAAGCAAAAGGTCCCTGGTTCAATTCCAGGTGAGGATACAAGCCCCTCTCACCATTGAGGGTGGCGTCAGGAAGGGCATCCAATGTAAAACATCTGTCAAATTACCAAATTAATCCACTGTGGTGACCCCTTGGGGAGAATACAAGGGAGCAGCCTAAGGTGCACAACGGAGCGTCTAGACCCCTAGCAATTTGCCCCCTGGGATTATTAAAGGATTCTGATTCTGATTCCCATTCTGATTCACCTGGACTAGGTTTCTTATGGCCATATCTTGTATATAGTGTATACAGTACTGCTT
Source organism: Etroplus canarensis (assembly GCA_015106775.1). Taxonomy (NCBI): domain Eukaryota; kingdom Metazoa; phylum Chordata; class Actinopteri; order Cichliformes; family Cichlidae; genus Etroplus; species Etroplus canarensis. Next base: position 25,500 of record VUQH01003676.1, on the reverse strand, counting down.
TTACCCTTTAACTTTGAGTGTTTATGTGACATTGGACTTTTCACATACAGTATAGGTTTTTGCATTCTCATTTTCCTGTCTTTCATATTTATATAATAAAGGATTCAAAATTCTGATTTTCTCAATCCTAACTCATTCAGATACTGCCCAGTTTCTAAAAGACTACTAAATATGGATTTGTTGGTATCAAGCTCCCACAACCAAGTTTCTCAGGAAGGGAGTTGTTTCTTTGGAAACAATAGGGTTTGACAATACGGAAGCTAATTTCTCCTTTTCACCCTTGAATTGCAGACTACTGGAATTAGAGCAATAACAGGGCACATTACGCATACAACATCAGTTGGCTTTCATATGTCTTTGCACTCCCCATATCCTGAAGATGGTGAGTCATAATCGAGCTCAATTTTTCTCTCTCTTCTTTCTTCTCTTTTTAGTTTATGTTGCAATTAATTTACCTCCTGTGACTAGGGAAGGCACAGAGACATTAAAGGTTTTCTTTATCTTGGGTTTGTAGTCACTTCTTTTTCTTTTTTTAAATTTGTCATACTGGGCAAGACAACCAATAAGGGACTTCCCTGTAGTTTAGAATCATCATAAATTAATGAATGACAAAAATAATCATATCATCTTCAGCTAATCCCCTTCATTATAACATTTTGTCTAATATTATTATACAGTTAGGTCTATAGGTTTTGAGACAATGACAAATATATTTTTATTTTTTAATCAAGTGGTCGAAATGTGATTGAAGTGCAGACTTTCAGCTTTAATTTAAAGAGTTTGACAACCCTATCTGTTTAAGACTTTTATCCAATTTTATGCATAGTCCCCCATTTTCAGAGACTCAAAAGAAATGGGACAAACCAACAATTTAAATCTAAGGGTTGTTTTTATTTCTTGAAAGGAAATCTTTCGCAGTCAAAGACTGCCTGAAATCAAGAACCCATGGACATCCCTAAATGTTGTGTTTCTTCCCTCGAAATGCACTGCCTTTACTGCAGCCACTTTCAGTCACTGCTTATTTGTGGGTCTCTCTGCCTTCAGTTTTGTCTTCAATAACTGAAAAGCTACCCTATTGGGTTGAAATCAGGTGACTGACTTGGCGATTGACATGGATACCATTTCCTTGAGAAACTCTTGGGTTGCTTTTACATTATGCTTTGAGTCATTATGCATTTGCACTGTGAAGTACCATCGGATCACTTTTGAAGCATGTGGTTGAATCTGAGCACAGAATATAGCCCCGTACACTTCAGAATTCATCCTGCTACTTTTATCAATAAACACATCATCAGTAAATCCAGTTGACCCTATTCTATTGGCTGCAATACAGGCATAACATTGCCCCCACCATGTTTGACAGGTAATGTGATATGCTTCGGCTCATGTGCTGAAACGTATGAATCTAACTATAGGTCACAAAAGGCCTTCATTTAATGCAGTGTCAAAGCACACTGAACCATATATTGGTGCTCCCTTGTATTCTCAAGGGGTCACCACAGCGGATTAATCCACATCGGTAATTTGGCAGAGGTTTTAGGCCAGATACCCTTCCCGGTGCAACACTCCATGGTGGTACAAGCAAAAGGTCCCTGATTCGATTCCAGGTGGGGACACAAACCCCTCTCACCATGAATAGAATGCGTTTGAGTTTTCAACCAAGAAAATATAATATATGGATGTGTGGACACACTTGGCCATAGTGGAGTATGGCCAAGCATGTCCAGACTCTTGACCGCCAGTGTATATTTGTGGATGACACAGCAAACTGTATCCACAGACCCCCATTTCTGAAAGGTTTCCTCAGCCCATGCAGTGATTTCCATGACAGGTTTATGCCTGTTTGCAATGCAGTAATGCCTCAGTAAGGCTCAAAGATCACAAGCATCCAGTACTGGTTTTTGGCTGTGTCCCTTGCATACAGAGATATCTCCAGATCCTCTGATTCTTTTGATGATATCATGTACTGGAGATGATGGCAAATTCAATGTCTTTCCATTTTTACATTGAAGAACATATTTCTAAAATTGCCTCATAATTTGTAAGCATACTTTCTGACAGATTGCTGAACCTCTGCCCATCTTTACTTCTGAGAGACTTTGTCTCTCTAAGGTGCTTGTTTTATACCCGATCACATTACAGCCTGTTGCCAATTGACCTAATAAGTTTCAACATGTTCCTGAAGCTTTTTTTTTTTGTAGTACCACTTACTTTTCCAGTCTTACAATACCAGTCAAATTTGGACACGCTTGGCCATACTCCACTATGGCCAAGCGTGTCCAGACTTGGTAGTCACTACTCTGGTAGTGTATGTCAAACTGTCAAACTTCTACTAGAGGTAAAAAAAAGACGCTTCGAAATGGTCTCACCACAAATCTGTCTATCAGAGTAGGTCTGACTGCATTGTTTACAACACTCTAAGCACTGTGGTATATGTAGCAGAGTAGCATTGCAGATGAGCAGACAACGGAGCGAGGTCAAGCAGTAAGTTTCAGCAGTTTTCCTTTTTCAACTTAACTAACAAGTTTTCTGAATATATGTAAAGAATATCAGCCAATTTAGGAATTTTTTTTCTATATCAGCATTGGCCCCCAAAATCCAGTATCGCTCTTCTATAATAAAGCATATTTCAGTTCCTTGTTCACTGTTGAATCTCGAATTTCCACTTCTAGTTTTGCCTGAAACTAACAAATCTACTTTCCTTGATTGTACTGTATCTCCATATTAGGCAAAGAGCTTAAAAAAATGCATCCCTTCAGAATTATCAGGCTCTTTTACCTTCCAATTTAACTGCAGAATGCACAAAAATACTATATACGTGACTTGAAACATGAAACATTACAACTGCATTTATTTGGTAAATATTTTATTGATTTGATTGAGTAAAAAAAAAGTTTTTCATTCATACAAGATTTAATTTTGTTTAGTAAAGTCTGAAGAAAATCCTAAAGGCCAAAGTAATGGATGCATTAATAATGCTTTGATTTAGTTGAAAAATTATTTACTCATCTTTCAGTGTAGTTTTTACTTTTTGAAAGGCTTCTGTTGGATGCTGTGCTTAAATGTGTGCCTGTTACAATTTTGTGAAATAAGGGCACTGCTAATAACACTCAAATAAAATCTAAGTGGTATTTTTTAAACAAAAACTGCACTAAATGCTACATTGGAAGAATAGTTAAACACAATATCAACATATACATAATTGACTGTAAAAACATGAACTAGGCAACTGTAAACAGGTTTTATGTCTTACGAAGGACTCACCTATGCGGTCCAGGCGGTCAAGAGCCACAGTCTCGAATGCCCTTCTCATCATCGGATATTCCTCCAGCACTTCATTGAAGTTGTCCACTGACAGAGAGTACAGCCGACAGTAGTTATCTGCTCGCACGCTGGCAGTCCTCCTGCCTCGGGTTAGCAAGCAGATTTCTGCAGAGAATGAGAAAAAAGAAACTTAAATCATTTGTTCCAGCTCTTTAAAAGTCTTCCCACAGAGTGCAAGACAGGTATTAACGGCAAGGATTAAAAACAAGACATTACTATTAAGTGTTATATAATGAGTTCCTCCTTCTTGCACAAGGTGTGTGATATATTGCGACAAAATTCATATCTTTTTAGATCCATTCACAAAAGAAAAGTCACAAATAGTATTATCAGAGTGAGATGATAAAGCATGAAAAGGCTGATGTTTCTGAACCCCACAGATGGAGCACTTAATGCAATTTCTGCAGCTTACAGTTTGTTCTGACCTCATCTGTCGTGCCAGATCAGAGAAATAAAATAATGCGCCATTAAAAAAACAGAGAGAAAGAAGGAGACATATTTTTCAGGACATATTTAGGATACACACACACAAACACACTCTCTCTTCCCTGTCCTGTCTATCAGCAACTTGGATTTATTACATTTTATTATTTTAACATGTCTGTATGTTTCTAGCTGTAGTAAATAACTGCAAGTCAAAATATTTTTGCCATGATTGAGATACCATTGTATTACTTGAAATAAATGCAGGAGTACACAGTAAACACAGTTAATTTTCCCTTTAATTTGGTATTCATAAACTTGTTTAATATTTTTGCTTGAAAAAAGCAAAAAAGAATCAGATTTTTATGCATTTATTGATGACATTTCACGTCACTGCACAGATGGATACAGCATAACCAAAAGGAAAATTCTGGATTTCAGCTTTAAATATGATGTTAACAAAAGGGGAAAACCCTACAGATGGAATCAAAGATTTCAAAGCTTTGCCCTTCTTAGTCCCGAGCGCTTTTAAGGAGATGATGTGGATGATTTTTCCCAGCTGTAATAGTCAGGGAAGTTAATCTGCCGAGTGCCTGAGCCAAATAAATCAAAACAAATCATACAATCACCACTCCTTTACATGCATTCAAACTGACCCACCGTCCAATGCAAAATATATTAGCATGCAATATAGCCAGCAGGCTGTGTGCAGACCCTACCTCCAAAATAAGAGCCATCAGACAGCTTGGTGTCTTTGCTGCTCTTGGTCAGGACACTAACAACGCCGTGCTGGATGAAGTACATCTTCTTGCCGATGGTTCCTTCTCTGATGATGTAGTCACCTGGCTGGAAGACCTCAAATCGCAGTTTGGTCAGCATGGAGGTGACAAAGTTGGGATCAGCATTGGCGAACAAGGGCATGGAGGCAACTAGTTTGCGACAGTTAAAGTTGATTATCTCCTGTAGATGACAAAAAAGTTTCAAATATTTTATTAAAATGTCTTTACAATATAGATGTTTGTGTTACTACATGTCTGCATTTCAGTTATTATAAAAGCAGGGTAGCTAACAGCTTAATGCTCAGTTAATGAGGTTCTCTGTCCTCTTACAGCCTCCAGCTATTACTTATCAGATTACATGACTATTAACATTGTCATGCAAAGCAACACAGCCATATTAGGTTACATAAATAATTAACTGTACATCATTTAAAACAGGGTTACACATGTCATTCATTTACATAATTGCCACTGAGAAAAATTACTTTGTAATAACAAAAATTTTAAAAAAAACTTTGGGAACAATTTACCTTAGGTTGAAATTTTGAACTTAATAAGCAGTAAGTAAACCTTAAACAAATGGCTTATAACATTGCATAACACAGATGTAAGTTCATACAAGAATAAGGGATATAAGTGTTTATTAATTCAATGTATCTATCACAAATTAATTAGGATTTACTATATTGTCATTGACCATTTGTCTTTCACATCAAACTCCATTTAAAGGTTCCAACAAATGGAGTAGTTGACAAATACATAATCTGACGACAGCTGACCTCTCTCAGTGGTTCATTCAACTCCTCCAATATGCTCTCCTCGTCAAACATCTTGCCCTGATACCGGTGTTCGTAATAGTCATGAATCCTCTGGCGCATGTCTGCAGGGAGCTTGTGGAATGACATGTACTGCTCCACTTGTTTATACTGTGAAAAACAAAAAGAGTCCAGTTATTAAAATGATAAAATTAATAATGCTATTTGAGTGACCGACTTCCACAGGAATACATGCAACTGCAACTGTAATGTAACTGTGAGACAAAATGCAAAGTCATGTCAAAATGAATATATTAAAGTGATTGATGTGTTGGCTCAGAGGTAGGAATATAATGTGTCTCATTATTTTAACAGTCAACTGTCAGGCCATCTGTGAAACCTGCCCACAGTGTGATGTTGTGACTCTGCCCCATCTGACAATTACAGTTGTGCTCTGCAGGCTGCAGCTAATAACATTAACTACTGTGCCCTTCAGCAGTGTACTCTAGCAGGAAAGCACCATGTACCCAGTCTATGTATGGTAATTCCAGCTGTAAGTCTCAGCTCTACTTTTATTAACACAGAGCCACGTCTGTCTGTTTTTATGTTAGAAAGCCACCACAGCAACAAAAATATCCGACAGCGATTTTCTCTGTTCATCTCTCCTTTCCCTGTTCTGATGGGACATTTTTTTCTTTACACTTGATCACCAACATAAAGGTCAACATTAGATTTATTCAGGCGTGTAAAATATAACTTCACATACAAAAATCTGAGTTTACTCTGGTGCTAATCAACATTTTAACCAGTGGTAAAAGAAATATTCAGATCAATTACACAATTAACACCTGAATATAAAATACTCAATTAAAAGTCTTGGATTAAAAATCATACGCATCTTAAGTCAAAGTGCAGAAAAAAGTACATCACACAGAAAAAATACCCTTGTGGGAGTTAATGATTTATGGTTTTATTTTACTAAAAAAAAATTTTGAAAATGACAAAAAAAACCCTAATAAAAATAAATTTGGACAACAAAGAACTGAATTAAACAGGAACAACACAAATGGAAAAACTACCTCATACCTCAATTTTATATTTTTTCACCACCTTTTTAAAAAAAAATTCTTAATTTTTCACAATGAACTGCATAATCTTAATTCCTCTTCACAGCTATTCCACAAGATTACCACTCTCAGAGATACTCATCTTTTTAATATTTGTCCTGACTGCTGCTTTTTCCTCTGAATTTCTACTTCATCTCTTTAATTTCAAACAACCTCTGAAAACAGTTTGGAAGGAGATTATTTTGTGCTCTGTACATTATCAGTGCAGTGCATAAAATTTTAAGACTTGTAGTTTTATGAATAATCTGGTGGTTGGTTCATAGTAATCTGATCCATTTATAATTCTTATAGGTTTTTTCTGTAACATATAAACTGGATTTGTAGTTTATTTGTATGAATTTCCTCAAACCTACATACAGTATGTAATGTATAGTACTATTAAGGAACAATACAGTATGTACAATAATTTTTGATTTAAGATATGTCTAGTTTTATACAGTATAACACTTTAATATTTTTGAACATTGTTTATACAAGCTTTACAACATAATTTATGATTAATTATCACGCCCAAAAGTCTCTTTTTAAACACACTATTTCAACATCATTCATGACAATTTTGACATCATTCTTATTTGCTTATTAGCAAATATTATAAACATTGTTTTGTTATAATTCAGTGATAATTTATTACTGTTGAACCATTTCTTTAAAACTCTGGTGTATTCAGAAGCTGTTGCAAACTTTTCTGAGAGATACAAGCTAGTGTCATCAGCAATGAATCTGATATTATCAGCCATTACTCTAATATTATTTGATAGCAAATAAATATTATTATTAGATATCATTGTTTCATATTTTTGGAGTATTAATACTGATGTTTTAAGATGGCTACATATAACATCTTACCACTGCAATGTCTTAAAGTTGACCTTTGAAGATTTACCTTATTGTTTGTCATGTTTACACAGTTTCAGTGCAGGATGACCATATTAAACATGTCCAAAGTTTGAAACAATAAGGTCAGTGCATGTGCAAGTCATCTCTGTGAGTTAAAAGCTTAGGTTTCAGACTGTTATTTAACATTCTGTTAAATAAGAAATAGATTTTAAAAAAGGGGATTATTTTGAAATTTGAATCATTCAAAGCTGGACTAGAAAAATTTGACATTAAAAATATAGCTAGAGAAACAAGAATAATCGGTCCCCTTTTAGGTGGGGCTAAGTTAATAGTTAGCAGCTTAACCTACAACACATTTTATAAACTGGTACTTTTCTGTATAATACTTTGAAATGTGGAAACTAAGGCAGCTAAATAATATTACCTTCTGAAAGTGTAGTGGGATATATGTAACCTAGTGGATAAAATGACAAACAAGCAATTTAAATAATTAACCGTGACAAATATGTGCCGTGCATGGAACAATAACCCACCTTTTCTTGGTATTGCCTCCTGGAGGAGTCCAGAGACTGAATGAGTGCAGTTGCATGCCCCACAAACATGGCAAAGCAGGTGGCACCCACAATCATGCTGAGGATGGTGAGCCACACATCAGCCATCCCAATAGGAGGGTACAGCCCATACCCGATGCACAGCATGTGACTCATGGCCTTGAACAGGGCATAGGAGTACTGCTGACCCCAAGTGTCATTCTGTGAGTGAAGATGATAAGGAGAGGCAAAATTTAAAGTTATCTACAACATTAATGCTGCATCATGTCTGAATCAGCTTAATCAGAGCTTATGAAAACAGATGATGAAGCTTTTATTCTCCAGCTTTGTTGGCTTCCTGCAGGCTGTCCAGCTGTCATACAACATCATTTTTTGGGTAGGTCTGTTTCAGTTTCTGCTCTACCTAATGACACGATTTTAAAACAAATGGTTTAAAAACAAGTTGACACAAATGCTACCATGCTGAATCCCATGAAACTTGGTGAAGAGTTGAAGTGAGGGCAAAGGAAAAAAACTTAAACTTTAGTGTGGATCTGGATTACTTTTGCCAAAAACTGCAAAATAAAGCATTGACCCTGGTGACAGAATGAGGTCGTCATTGTTTATACATCATACAATACTGTCATTAATTTTTCTATCTGAATAGCAGCAGCTTCTTCACAGGAGTTTTTAATAGCCAAATAAATAAACACAAAAAATAAATCTTATTTTTCCAAAATATGTATTGGAAAACGTGTATGACTGAAAACTATTAAATGCTTACAATGAAGGTTGATGTTAATGCAATCTGTACTGTCAAACTAATAACTAACAAAGTTTAGAGATAAATACCTGTATGATTTATTGTGTGTTTTTGAGAGGAATACATTTGGATGCTGTCTGACTCATGAATAATCCACTTACCACCATCTTGTTCCTGGTGACCCAGCAGTCTGGGGGGAAGTCTTGCAGCATAGGAACCAGGAATTGCAGACAGCCATCCCAATGACACAGCAGCAGCATCATACCAATCAGGTTCATGATACGCACCATGGCGCTGGCAAGGTCATACGTCATGTGGAAAACCTATGATATGAATAACCAGGATTAGGAAAAAAATGTCAACCCTCTCACATGTGAACAGAGGATTTGAAATGTACAGTAGGAACTGTGCTTGTCGATGGATACAAGTGACCTAGACTACACTTAATCTTCTATAGACTACCAGAGGGTATTTTAGAGTAACCATCTGTAATATTAATGGCTGATGGGAATAGAATATATAAAAATAATAATGCAGGATAATATCTCTTACTCAGTAAGCTGACTGTGTATGAGTGTATTTAAAAGGAGAAACAACGAATTAGACAAACAAAATATAGCTACATTATGTTTTTTTCTAGCTATAGAGCAAAAATGTAACAATTCTGACAAGTTATAAAGAAATCTGCTAGTGTGAGAGAAACCTTGGCATCTACAGTATTTAAAGGGTATCTACTATACTTTTCAGTTTTTATGTCATGTATATATACTGTTATAATGGTGGATGCTCATATTAATTCTAGACACAATTTTAAGTAACGAGTTCAGGTTTCAGGCAGCTCTAAACACAGTTTCAGATTTTTTTTTCTATCTTAATATCTCCTTAATATAATCTTCTCCACTAGTGCTGTTCAAATGTTTGCAAGGGATAGTTAATCAGAGGAAAGCTGGCTTAAAGGGAGAGGGTCTAAAATATTTAGTTTCAGACAGAGGGTGAACTGAGGGGCTGCACCAACAAGGTCCAGTATGAAGTAAACAATGCTTATTTTGAATTGTTAATTGTGCAAAGCTATTCTACTAGAGTCAAAGAATTCAAATATGAAGCTGGAAATGAGCATAGTTGGTCCCCTTCAAACAAGAGATGAGAGTTTGCTGGAACTATCAGGATAGAAAATGCTGTAAAAAACTTTTTGCGAACTTTCAGACCCACTACTGTAAAATATTTTAAAAAGAATTATTCAAAAAGCTAGAAGCTCTGCATTTGGTATATTTTTCTTAAAAAATATTATGGAAATTGTTGCAAGTTAACTTCTTGTTGACTAATAGTTTTAGACCATCACAAAATGTTTTAAATATCCAACCAGTCATTGAAATCAGCCAGTATGAGGTCTTTAAGTATTAAAGTGCCTGTCCTCATCTACCTCTTCCCACTGGTGGATATAACGAATGAGTCTGGAGAGGCGCAGCAACCGTAGCAGACTGAGGATCTTTGTGAAGCGGACGATCCTCAGGGCTCGAGCTGTCTTGTAAAAGTCTGAGTCGATGCGAGTCTCTACAATAAGAAAGATGTAGTCCACAGGTATGGAGGAGACGAAGTCTACCACAAACCAGCTCTTCAGGTACTTGATCTTGATTTGATGTGGGTCCAGGATGATCTCTGTGTTGTCCTCCTTGACGATGCCTGTGCGGAAGTTGAGGACCAGATCCATGAGGAAGAAGGTGTCTGACACCACGTTAAAGACTATCCAGGGTGGTGTGTGCTCATCCTTAAAGAAGGTGATGCCCACAGGGATGATGATGAGGTTTCCCACCATCAGCAGCAGCATGGTCAGATCCCAGTAGAACCTAAAACACACAATGAAGGACATAACTCGCATGGTAATTCTCCTTTAGCTCTAGCTAAAACATCTTTGGGTTCTCCAATGTTAATAGAAATAACCCTGTTTTATCTAGAGAAAAATTCACATGAACGCCCAGTGAAGTGAGATGAGCAACATAAAAAGTCTGAGAAAATTTTGGTTCACGAGTTCCCCAGTTGTTGACATAATACACAGAAACATGGCTGGTAAAAGAAAATATTTGGGTGGTGGTGAGAACATTTTGATTAAAAGTTCAATTTTAAGTATTGTATGCTTTTTTCTTTATTTTGATTACATTTAATTTATAATCTGGTATTACACTGTAACTGTCAGTTGCAGTCTGTGCTGGGTGACCCAGACTAGTTGGAAAAGTTATGAATTAGATGATAATGATAACCAGTCAAGTAAAGCAATTGTATAAGAGCACACGTTAGCTGAGAAAAAGCACATACATTTCCAAGTTACCCATAAGCTGCAATATCATTCTCTCACATTAAAGAAGTAATATGAATGTGTCATTTTTGTCTTTGGAAATTCAAAATGAGCGTTTTATGAGCAAGTGTATCAGTTGAGAAATAATCAGCAGATTACTTGATAGCAAAAACACACATCCCTTTGAATAAAAAGCACTGTGTTGTTTTCAGTACTGTGGTCTGTCTTTTAATAAAGTATTTTACAAAACAACATGGGAACATTTCATGAATATAAACCAATTTTATCAGTGTGTGCTGTGTAGTTCGTACAAACCACTTAAAACAAGAATCGAAGTCTGTGCTCCATAGTCAAAGAAATTCCAGCTGGGTAGGGACTTCAAACAGAAATTAATCTCACTGTTTCACACAATCTAGAAACCCAGCAGATTTATGTCCAAATGAGCAGGAACAATGCAAACAAACTGACAAAACATAAACACTATAACAGAATAAGGAACGGTTCTCTAATTCAGTTCAAAACTGGGCCTTGGGGGCAAAAAGTAAGATTGGTTTTTGGAATTCATCTGAATCACTCATGAATACATAATGATTTTCAAAAGCATCATCAGCAGTGTGTTCAGTTTCATCTAAAATTGCATAAAAGCTGTCTGCTATTAGTTATTTGCAAAAAACAACACATTTAATTTAACAAATGTTAATATCAAATTCAGAAATATAGCTAAGTACAGCCCAATGTAAGCTATATTACACTATAAGACACTCTTGATTGTTTTTTGTTTTTATTTCAAATGCTGTTCAAGATGTTTTATTGCAATAGTCAATATATAATGAAGGTTAATATTACAGCACCACAAGAAATTTACAGTGGTGTAAAACTCATCCACACAAAGAACATGTAGGGGTAGAGAGTGACCAGTGATCACCATTGTACATGAATGCAAGATGGGACAGCATACAAGCGCAATTTTAAGTATAATCAATTTCAAAAACCAGATGAACAAATGTTGTCAACATGACACACCTGCAAGGTCAGCAAAAGCTTCACAGCTGCATGCAGGTTTTAACTGGAGCTTTAAAAACTTCTAAACAAATCTCTCACAATCTCTTCAAAAAGTATCATTTAAAATTTTAGAACCATGACTGACCAAGAAAGAAGGATCAAAAATGTCAAAATAAAAAACAAATAATGAAATAAATGACTGAAAAAGTAAACTTACACTTATATTTTTTCAAAATGAGGATTTAAATGTATGTATATCCCTTCCCTTGTTATTTTCTAAGACTTATTGATTTATGCATTAAATTTATTGGTTTTTCACATTTTTTAAGCAAACGGCATGGCTGTCATTCAAAGTGAGCCATTGGCTGATCCATGACAGGTTCACAACCGAAATGGATGCATCCAGAAGTGGTGGCAAAAGTATGCACATTCCTTACTCAAGTAAAAGTACAGATACTTGTGTTAAAAAACTCTGGTAAAAGTTGAAGTACTAATGCAACTTCTTCACTTGAAGTTAAAAAAAAGTGCATGCTCTGAAAAGTAGTCAAAGTATAATAGTAAAAAAATAACTCTTTGAGAGACATTTATATCAGCTATTTTTGTTCACTTGAACCTAACCAACTGAACCTCATGTCATATTAATATAATATTAAAATAATATTAAGCTTGAAGAATGCTTACATAGAACACAAGCAGAGAAAAACAAAGCAGATAAAAAAAGTAACTCTATTTGCTCCTGCCTACATTGTAGATGGGGGACTCTGTCTCCACACTTAAAAAAGAGTAGTGGTCCACACATTCACCTTAAAAGCAAAAGGGCCAAGGTTCGATTCCAGATGGGGACACAAAAACCTCTCACCAAGGAGGGTTGAGTCAGGAAGGGCATCTGGCATAAATAATCTATTATAAATTATGCCAAACTATCAATGCAGATTAATCCACTGTAGCAACCCCTTGGGGAAAATACAAGGGAGCGGCCAAAGGTACATTACAGTGCTATAAATGAGGCATAAATTATACTTTTTTTGCTTCTTTAAATCTGTCTGATTTTAGGAAGAAATGCAATGATGCAAAATACTTAAACTCTCCTCAATTTATGTTAACGTAACATGCCGCCTTTGAAAATATAAGGAGTAGAAAGTAGAGACATTTGTGTTAAAAATGTAGGGAGCAAAAGTAAAAAGTTGCCAGGAATAAAATACTCAAGTAAAGAGATACCCGAAACCTCTACTTAAGTACAGTAACAAAGCATTTGTACTTGATTACTTCCTACTTCTGGTCTCTAGTCAGGAAATGAACTAAGGCATTTGGCTGATCTAGTTGAAAACACTACTGTCAGTCAGTCATCTTTACTTTTTCGTTAAATTTTTCCTTGTGGCTCTCTGGTGTGATAAGTTGCAGGATTGTATATAATTGGGAGCTGCACTATGTTATTGACAATGTAAATCTGAAAGAGGCAGAGAAAATTATGAATGTGACTATATTTCTATGTATTTTAGTTTACTTACACCCAACGCTCAAAGTAAAATGTGACAAAAAGCAAAAACCACTGAGGGCAGGTTGGCCATTTGTTCTAATCAGCTTTCTGTTGTTCTCTGCCAAACAAAGAATTTGCATTTCTCTCAACATCTGGCCGTTGTCTCTGCAGTGACACACTGGTCCTAATTGCACTTACTCTCTCTGGCTAAATCCACCATTATCTCCTGGGAATCCATGTCATCTCCAGAAGTCAGCTCCCATCAGCCAGATGTTAAGTAGTTAGCATTACTGCTCTGAAAACGTCACTGTGCCACACATATATATATATATATATATATATATATATATATATATATATATATATATATAT
>VUQH01003676.1:0-11798 GCA_015106775.1 Etroplus canarensis | reverse complement strand
TGCAGGGGACAGTACATTACTGACATCTCAAGTGGACCACCCTGCTGACTATGCATGCAGAATTCAGCCCGCAAAACAGACAATTTGTTGGTATAACCTGATGTTAACATATTAAAAAAAGCTGGTAGTTGTAAAGTCTATAGACCTTTACTGGTCCAGGCAGGAATGTTGCACTATTTGGGTCAGAGTGCAACCACGTTAAAGAGCATGACAGCAAAAAGAGAGGAGTTACAAGCAAAGTGAACACAAAAAGGCTTAAAATGGTGAAAGGAGCTTAGATCAATCAGGACAGCTGAAAAAGGGATCACATTTGTACTAGAGATACTTATCTCTTGCTGCCAGAGCGCAGCTGAAACACAACAGCCTGGATGCAGCTCAGTGGCTTAACACACACCTGTACTGTGGCTCAGACCCACCAGCAATCATATTAACCATATTTATGCAGTGTGCAAGTTCAGTATGTCTGCTGATGTATACTTAGAAAGCTTTAGTAAAAACCAGCACTTACATTTTAAAAAACAACAGAAATTGTGTGTACTATAACATTTTAAAAAACAACAGAAATTGTGTGTACTATAGAAAGATACATGGGTTATACAGTATTAGGCTGACAGTCATGGACGCACAATCAGGGAGTGAAGCTGCCTTTTTGCTGGATTGCCACAAAATCTCAGAATAATCTCTAGTGCTGCAAAGGCGTCTGTAACTTAAAATGGGATCTGCAGGATAAAACATTCACCTTAAGAGACCCGCACTAAGCACTAAAACACCTCTTCTGCTCACACTGCAACCCAAACTAAGCATAAAGTAACAACACCTCATACCTCATACACAGAGTTAACAGCTGGCTGTCCTGAATCCTGACGACACATCATTTTCATTTCAATCTCTCTCTCTGTGTCTCTCTGTCTGTCTGCATTTCTGTGGCATGTCCCCTCCCCTTCCACACCATCTCTGCTCCATTAGACTAATTGTGCTGTAATAATCTCCCACTGATGTGTGCCTCTAATATCTTGAATGGTCATGTTACCCTATTTTGATTACCCCATTTCCAAGCCCCTGCCGCACTCTGTAATCCACTGCCCTCCCTGAATGTTAAAAAAACGTGTAATTCAGATGAGTGGAAAAAACAGCAGTGACACACATCCATGTACAGCTGACTGGTGAAAATATGACAGTGAGCATTAAGGTTAAATGTTGGGAAAATCTTTTGATGGTTTTCACAAACAGAATTCCGGTTTGCATGCAGCATGGGTGGGAAATTTGGAAACTATGGCTGGCTTAGTTTTGTGCACAAAATTGTGAAGGTATAGACATAGGTGCTAAAAGCTGCACAAAAAATTGCTTAGTTACCAGATGAAGCCACACACACACACACACACACACACACACACACCTCTAGGCTAAACAAAAGAGAAGCTTATACCCTGCATATGTATGATATAACCACACTGACAGCCAAATTATAAGAGGATTTTGAGTGGCAGCCTTGTCTTTTATTGCACACCACATGTCTCCCGGTAAGAACTGCTTGTTCAAAGAACACAGACAAGACTTTAAAAATGACCATTTTCAGAAGTTAATCCATTTATCTATTCAAGGTGGGTTACTGAGGCACATTTAGCTAATGATTCCCCTGTTCTGCACAGGCTTACACTCCTGATAATCACGCTGCTATCCTAATATCATCACAACAGTCAAAGAAAAAAAAAAACATGTAGGGGGATTAGTGTTTACAGCACCCTTCCCATATCTTATGGCGATTTACAGCTCATCAAGTTCAGGCCGTTTAAAAATAATCAGTTTTAATACCTGTGCGGGCCAAATGAACCTGCAATGTATGAGAAGATCACTGCAGCACTCCTTTGTATAGGACACCACTGCACATGAATTACCTAAAATCACTGTAGGGGTGGATTATCCAGAAGCCTGCGGACTTCACGCGTTCCCTCTCGTGCTCCACGGCCCTCTCACTGCCCAACATCCGCAGGGAGAACTTGTTGACTCCCGGCTGGAGCATCGCGCCAAACTGCCTGTGCATGAAGCCGGCTTGGTACAGCCGCTCATCTTCGGGTATGATTTGCTCGGTGCCCTCCAACTTGATGAAAGTTGACTGGTCAAACAGCGACGGTTGCCCGACTATGCCGGTCAGTCCGCCCGTTGCCCGCTGCAGGGCCCCGGGGCCGTGCTCGCCAGGGAAACACTCGCTGACTCCGGCGTCAGCCTCGGGGATGAGGCGCCGCAGCTCCGCCAAATCCGACCCAGGAGGATGTCGCCCGGAGATGGAGGAGATGCTGCCTCTAAAAAAGCGGCAGTCCCCATTCAAGTTAGTCCTCACAGCAACGTCCCTTTCAAAGTCTTCGACCCTGGCCTCCTCGACGCTCTTGCAACTGCTTGCGGGAGACAGGGAGGACAAATGTTTCAGCCCGATACTTTTCCTCTTAGTGTCCTTGTCGCCGTTCTCTCCTTCGTCAGTCACAGAGGGTTTGTGCCCAATGTTTTGCGGCAAGCTGTAGAGTCTTTTGCGCATGGAGGACTGGAATCTTTCCATCTGGAAGAAGCAGAAGCGGTGCGCTCTAAGGACAGCCCAAGAAAACAGAGAGATGAATCATGAATCTCAGACACTTGGGGTGCTGCTGGAGGCAGAGCAGTGACGGTGAATCCGCAGGACGGGTCGTATCTTATCTGACACTTGGGACGTGCCACTCTCCTCCGGTTCAAACGCTGACATGTGTCAACAATACGCGGCCGCTGCAATCAGACACTCGCGTAAAAGCACTAAACGAGAAATGCATGTAAATCCAGGTAAGCTCGGTGAGTGCAGACGGGAGCGCATCAGGATGCAGCATGCTGAGCGTCGGACGTGCCGGTGTGGGAGAATGCTGCTGCTGCTGCTGCTGCTGCTGCTGCTGAGCTCCTCAATGACAAAGCATGATCCCCACCTCCCCCGAAAGCCTATCTGAGCTCTCTCTTAGCGCAAGGTGAATACACACATGCACGCAGCTGGCACTAGCTTTCAAAGAGCGCTGACATCACTAATCCATAAGCCTGGCGCTTTCTAATAACGTGAATATTGATGGAGCTAATCTATCGGGTTGCCATAGGAGCCAGGATGGCAATTGCGCTCACCCCGCCCAGGCAGGACAACTGGAGAGGATGATTCAAGGATGCGATCAAGCATTGGAGTTGATAGTTCACTAGTTGAGAGGATGCAAAACGCAAACTAGTCTTTATGGACCAGGCCTCCTACTGCAGAATCCATTGTATGATGTTGGACACTAAACTGACACTTCTTCTCTGTGCATCTTCTCTGCAAATCAGAGAAGATGCACAAGTTTTGTGTCCATCATGGTAGTTTATGTTTCACTATAGTGCTTCACTATAACCCTTTTGGCAGCTCATCAACAACATCAAGAAGAGTGTGCATCTATACTGCGTTACATGTCTGTTTTTTATTCAGCAGTCTGTGAAAAAAGGCAGAAGTAAATTAAAATGTCAAATAAACCAAACAAACTGGAAAATCTTTGGACTGATACCTGTAATCCATCATACTACCTACCTGTCCAAAGAACATGCAACAGGGGCGATTCTAGGCATCAGAATGTTGCTTTCAAAACCAACCAGCTGAGTTGGATGGTCTGTTGTAGTGACTGAGAATATTTCAAAATGAATAATCAGATTTCAATATAATACACCTGTTTTTTTAGGGTGGACCCTTTATGAAACTTGAGGCAAAGACTCAGTGATAGCCAGAAAGTAAGTTAAAGATACATTTGTGAAAAAATTGGAAAAAATGTGCAAAAACATTGTTTCAGTCTCTTGACCACACGGGGGCAGTCCACCAAATCGTCAAGAAATTAAAGTAGCATCATTTGATATAGATTGGCAAATCAGGTCCATTAACCTGGGCACGAAGCAAATTGGACAGATTTGCTTTTACATTAAAGTTTTGGAGTTCATGCAAACCCTCCCTTTATTTTACAGACACAACACAGAGAATCAGGCACTCCTAAGTGAAGAACAGATTTGTAGTCAGTTGTTTGAGCGAAGAAGCAGCCATGCTGTTCAAGCCTTGTTTAAAATGATAATTCCAGTAAAATCCTATTGAAGTCCATCACTACGGTGAAGTCTATGCAACTGGATAGAGCTCAAAACCAATGTACACTTTATTGGTAATAATAAAATAACATTAGAAGATGATGTCAAAAAACATAAAATGCATTTTTATCGCTAGAATTACAACAATTATTTTTAGGGGTGCTATGATGAAATTTAGGGGTGCTTGAGCACCCCTAAAAAGGGTCTAAACCCACCAATCCCATGCAGGGTTAAGATCTCTCAAATTGAATACTGAATCAGTTGTTTCCAGTTTTATTTTTCCCCTTAAGCCTACAGTTTAACACTAGCATGAACCCATTGTATAAATAATGCTTAATATTTCACTGAAACTTATCAGTTGCTAAATAAAACTGAACTATTACACCAAATTTCGCCTGGTTTGTTCACATATCGTTTGTATTTTTGGCAGCTGCAGAACAACAGTTTTTCATTTTTATTAGCTCAACAGGACAGTTTTAGTTAAATAGAGAAGTGATGGAATACTTCAGCACTGGCCAACATGGCAAATTAATTTGATGAAAGGTTGTTGACAGCTGGTTGCATTAAGGTTGTATGATTGAATCCAAATGTCACTAAATTGATTTAAACCATACAGCAATCTCATATGGCACACTGCCAACTAACAAAAAAGGACTGAACCATTTGTTTCCCTCAACATTTTTCCTCATGACACAGCAGCAAACTAATTAAAGTGCTTGTTTATGTGCTACTTGTGCAACAGAGACAATTTTTCTTTCACTTAATTTATTTATTTTAATTTCCCCCATCAGTGGCCACATAACATGGGGACATAAAGTAGCACACAATGCAATATAAAACGTAACAGATTATTCTGTTTTTTTATTGCTGCTGGTTATTTATTTCTTTTCATCAGTTCTTTCACAGTAGCCAGTCTGTCTTGAAATCAGCAGACTGGAGTCTCCTTAAGGGACACCCAGATAAGGATTTAACACTCTATGGTTTTTTCACACAACAATCAAGAAGCCTAAATAGGTTTCGCAGGTAGTAAAGGCAAGTTGACCAGGGTTTCATTTTCTATTTCTGACACCTGCAACTGTAAGCCTCACAGCCTGTAAATGGCCATTAACTAATCAGTTAGGTCTGTGTGTCTTTGCAGGGCTGAAAACCTGTACTTTCACATAGTGTCATCCTTGCTATTTGTATCCCTCATAATATGACATTCCCATAAAAGTGGGGTTACTAAATTAAACAAAACTTACTATTCCAATGAATTAAGCAAGCCTCCAAATCTAAAAAAAACAGTGGTTATTAGATAATCAAACATGTTGTTAGGTAGTGTCAGAGTAAGTCTCTTGCTTCCACTCATTGTCTATGTTTTAGTAACTGCGTTAATGTACTTTTGTCTTTGTGAGTTTTTATATGTGGTTCTAATGATTGAAGCTTAATACAATACCTAAAAAGTATTCACCCCCTTGGATGTGTCACCCTTTTATTGCTTTAATAAATGAACTCTTGGTCAATATAATTTGGCTTTTTTGACAAGAATTTGCAAAAAAGCTTCAGTCATGTCGAAGTGAAAACTGAGTTTTACAAGCTAATGTCAATTAATTAAAATATATATAAGGTAAAAATAATTGTTTGCATCAATATTCACTCCCTTTAAAGGGACTGACCTAATTCAACACAGGTCCAGCTAGTTGATTCCAGCAGTATCACAGTTAGTGAAACTGAGATCACCTGAGTGCAGTCGATGTGTGTCTAGTGATTGTTGTATAAAGACACCTGTGTCTGGGAGGTCCAGTCTCTGGTTCACCAGTATTCCCGCTACAATTGCAGCATGAGGACAAAAGAACACTCCAGGCAAAATGTATAAGTCAGGAGATGGCTACAAAAAGATTTCCAACTCACTGGACATCCCACTGAGTTCAGTCAAATCCATCATTTAGAAATGGAAGGAGTATGGCACTTGTCTGCCTAGAGCTGGCCATTCTCACAAACTGAGTGTCTGTGCAAGAAGAAAACTGGTGAGGAAGGTCACCAAGACACCTATGACCAATCTGAAGGAGTTAAAAGCTTCAGTAACTCAGATGGAAGAGACTGTACATAGAACAACTGTTGCCCGGGTTCTTCACCAGTTGAAGCTGTATGGGAGAGTGGCAAAGAGAAACCACTGTTGAAAAAAGCTCATATGAAATCGCTCCTGGAATTCGCCCAATGCCATGTGGGAGACTCCAAGGTCAATCGGAAGAAGCTTCTTTGGTCTGATGAGACAAAAATTGAGCTTTTTGGCCATCAGACTAGACGCTATGTTTGAAAAGATCAAACACTGCACATCATCACAAACACACCATCTCCAACGTGAAGCATGATGGTGGCAGCATCCTGCTCTGGGAAAGTTTCTCAGCAGCAGGTCCTGGAAGGCTTGTAAAGGTAAAGGGGAAAGTGAACGCAGAAAAATACCACCAAATCATGGGGGCTAATCTGACTCAGTCTGAAAGAGAATTACAGCTTGGGAGAAGATTTATTTTCCAGTAAGACAACAACTGCAAGCATACACAAAAAGCTGCATGGAAAAACAGCAAGGTGAATGTTCTGGACTGGCCAAGTCAAAGCCCAGATCTCAATCCAATCGAGGATTTGTAGCTGAACTTGAAAAGAGCAGTTTATGCCCTATTCCCGAGCAACCTAACAAAGCTTGAGCTGTTTTGCAAGAAAGATTAGTGAAAAATTACAGTGTCTAGATGTGCCAGCCTGATTGAGACACTGACTCAGTGCTCTGATTGCAGCCAAAGGTGCATCCACTAAACACCTAAAGGGGTGAATATTTAAGCAAACATTTATTTTAACTTATATATTTTTAACTAACTGACATTAGTTTGCAAAACTGTTTTCACTTTGACACGAAAGAAGCTTTTTTTTGCAAATTGTCATCAACAAAGCCAAATTATATTGACCATGATTTCCTTTATTAAAGCAATAAAAGGGTGACACATCCAAGGAGGTGAATACTTTTTATAGGCATTGTGTATGATTATGTTTACTTTCACCATTCATATTCTTTTGTCTCTTACCTATACTAGATGTCTTTGCATCTTTGGAAAATTACCCCATATGGCTAAACTGACATATTTACATAATAAACTTACAGGCATGTAAAAAAAGAGAGCTTTCACAGGACTGTATGCAGTCATGTGAAAAACTAAGTACATCTCATAATTCAAATGCTCGTAGAACGTAATGTACTTGCATTTATATGGGCTTTTCTAGTCTTAATGACCACTCAAAGCACTTTAGATTACAAGTTGCATTTCAACCATACATTCATCCAGTACTTTACGCTATATGCTTTATCTACCTCACATCTACAGCCAATTTAGAATTACCAATTAACCCAGCATACATGTCTCCGGACTTTGGAAGGAAGTTGGAGTACCTGGAAGAAATTCACAAGCACAGAGAGAACATATAAATTTTACACAGAAAGGCCCCAGCCAGGCTTCAGACCAGAGACCTTCTTGTGAGGCAACAGTGTTGACCACTGCACCACCATGCAGAACCACCCTTAACAGTACCAATTCAATACCTTGAATGAACTTGATAGTCTCTCCCTGTGTTCTCACATCAAGGAATTTTGGCCTACTCTGTTTAATAATGCTAATTTTGTTCACTGAAGTTTGAAAGCATTCATCTATGCACAGTTCCCGTCAAGTTCCGCCACAGCATTTCCATTAGGCTGAGGTCTGGACTTTGACTGGGACATTTCAACACCTTGTTGCTTTTTTGGTTTTCAGCTGTTCTGTTATAGATTTGCTGCTGTATGTCTCAATTTTGGCCAAGCTTTAGCTATTAGACACATGGTCTCACATCTGATTCTAGATTACTTTGGAATACAGAGCAATTCATGGTCGACTCAATGACTGCAAGGTGCCCAGGTCCTGAGGCTGCAAAGCAATCCCAAGTCAACACCACTCCTTTACAATGCTTGATAGTTGGTATGAGCTGTTGTGCTGGTATGTTTTGTTTGGTTTTCACCAAACGTGGTGCTGTGCATTATGGCCAAACATCGCTATTTTGGTCTCATCTATCCAAAGGACATTGTTCTAGAAGTCTTATGGTTTGTTCAGCTGCAACTTTGCAAATCTAAGTTATTCTGCTGTGTTCTTTCTAGAGAGAAAAGGTTTTCTCCTGGCAAGCCTTCCAAACAAGGCATTCTTGTTTAGGCTTTTTTAATGATATGAACTTAAACATTTAACATGCTAACTGAAGCCTGTAGTGACTATGATGTATCTCTTAGATTTTTTTTGGTAATTTCTTGGACCACTGCATTGTCTGTCCTCAGGATTTATTTGCTGGGAGCTCTACCCCTGGGAAGACTGTGGCATTGTGTTAACACAAAGCTGAATTCCCCAGACCAGCAAATTGCCAAAACTGTTGCTTTTATAGAGATTGCCACATTTACTGATGATCAGTTAATCAAGTGCATTTGATTAGCAGCATCTGGCTGCTACTTCCTATGGATGCGAAAAGGGTGTACTGAAAGCTTTCTTTTTCACATAACTGTAAGTGCTTGTGGTAATTAATAGGCATTATCCCTTTAAATACAACAGACATAAACATAAACTTTGTGACTAACACCGTAACCAGTCATTAAACTAAATTCAGTTGAACAGCACAGATTCCAGCTTTGGGAAGATGCAATGTGTGGAGGTTAGCAGATTTTGAAAAAAAATTCATATCCAAAATAGATATCACACCTTGAAGATACAACAGAAAAAAAAGAAATTAAAAAACTGCACCAAAATATTTGTGATAATTTGCAAGAAGTTACTGATTTGTGTGAGATAATTTCCTCTCATATATCATGAGAGTTTATTTCATGAGGCATCACATGTGATTTTCTTGCTGTCATAAACAGAATATTTAGTTTAAATGAGTTGATCACCTTTATGGGATAACTGATCAGATGTTGATTGGGAAGAATATATATAGAACAATATTTCCAGAGCTGTTTTCAACAATGTTCCCATTTTCAAATATTTTTTCAGCCAAGTACCCCTCAATATTTTCCATTAAAATATTTTGGTAGAAAAGATTTAGTATAAAGAGGTACAATAGAGCACTGTGCCTATCAGTAGGGACATATAAAGACTTTTTTTTATTACACAGATTCTGATTGAAAGTCTGAATTCATTGTTACATCTAAGATAAATAAGATGTACTTAATTTTATTTTGTGCTGTTAATCATGCAAAGCTTTTCTGGTGGACTCCAAGATATAAAGCTAGAAATAAGCATAAAGACCCCCTTTAAGTACCCCCTGCTGTTCTCCAAATTACCCCTGTATCCCTATTTGAGAAACATTAAGTATGACATCACATGGGAAATATTTTTCTATTATTCTAGTAAAGAATCAGTTTTACTACACAGTTAGGCATCGCAGACAAATAAGATCATTTATAAACTGCCATAAATCCTGTGCATCTAAAGGCATCTCACAGTTTGCTCTAACCAGTCTATGCCACTTACTGTATCTCAAAAGACTTTATTTTAAACCAAGTAATTCCGTCTCATTTGTGACACATGTAATTCACTTTTGAAGCAGCAGCTGTCAATAAAGTGCAAAAATAAAACATCAGTCACTCCATTAAGTGAATTCTCTAGATTTGTTATTAAAACAATCCACTGGTGTGTTTAAGAACTAGTCCATCAGACTGATTTAAACTTCACCTGACACGGAAGATTAATCTGCATGGAGGGAACAACAAATCATTTTTGTCAGAAGTTGTGTTCCCTCCTATCAGGCTTTTTTTGGGTTTTTTTGGGTTCACAAAGTCACAGATGTCTCTCTACTCTAGAAACGGAATGATTTCATTACGGTTTGATCCTGCTGACATATTAATCCAGGGCGCAGCGTTGCATGACATAAATTTAGTCCAAACAATTAAAAGAACACTTTAAAAAAACTCAGAGTACAATTGTTTATAATTCTCTAGCTGGTTAAATTTTTTAAAAATATTCTGGAAAGTTGGTGCAACCATCCACCAGGCATAAGAAAACAGTGCCCCCTTTGCTCTACTGCTGCAATTTCCCACATAATTTGTTGAATGTGCTGCCCACTACTGCTTGAGAATGACAGGAGAAAAATATATGCAGTACTTATTGGTGGGATTGTTGTAAAGCAAACATTCCACTATATGCTACACTATAAGGACAGAAGTGTTTAACCACACTTCTTAATCACTAAATTCAGGTGTTTCTTTCAGTCCCATTGCCACACGTTTTTAATAGCACCTAGTTGTGCAAGCTGCCTTTACAAACATTCGTGAATGGATGCGTTATTCTAAAGAGCTGAATTCAAGTGTGGTACTGTAATAGGATGCCACCGATTCAACAAGTCAGTTGGTGAAATTTCTTCCCTCCTAGATATACCATGATAAACTGTAAGTGGTGTCACTACAAAGCAGAAGCATTTAGGAACCACAGCAGATCACATAAAGGTACAGAACGGGATCGCTGAGTGCTGAGGTGCTTCGAAGTTACCAAGGCTCTGCTGACTCAGTAACTGCAGTCCCAAACCTCCTCTGTCACTAACAGAGGCACAAAAAACTGATCAGTGGCTTCATGGCATGGGTTTCTGAGCACAGCCCCAGTCAGTGGACGGAGCCACCACTGGATCCTGGAGCAGTGGAAACATGGTGTGTGGAGTTAAGAATTACACACTAACTGGAAGTCTGATGAATGAGTTTGGGTTTGTCAAATACCAGGAGAACATTACCTCCTGGACTACATTGTGGCAACTGTAAAGTTTAGTGGAAAAGGGATAACATTATGGAGTTGTTTTACTGAGGTTCAGATGGGCCAGGCCCCTTAACTCCAGTGAAGGGAAATCTTAATGCATTAACTCAGCAAGACATTTTGGACAATTCTATGCTTCCAACATTATGGGAACAGTTTGGGGAAGGCACTTTTCTGTTCCTACATGACTCTGCCCCAGTGTACAAAGCAAGGTGAACAAATCATGGTTGGATAAGTTTGGTGCAGAAGAATTTCACTGGCCCACACAGACCCCTGACCTCAACACCATCAAACACATTTGGGATGAACTAGAACAGAAATTGCAAACAAGACCCTCTCATCCAACACAAATGGTCTCACGGAATGGACATAAATTACCACAGACACACTCCAAAATCTTATTGAAATCATTCTAGTCTTCTCAGAAGGGTAAAAGCTGTTATAGCTAAAAAGGTGGGGGGTGAACTCCATATTAATGCCTATGTATGAAATGTCAAAAAAGCTCCTGTAGGTGTAATGTGCAGGTGGCCCAATAGTTTTGTCCATATAATGCACGGTCAGCTAGATTCTATATTTTAAATGTTGCTTTACTGTAATTTTGGGATAATGCAAAATTTTATAAGTTTCTTTAAAGAAACTGACCTTTCCTCTTTTTTCCAATTGTAGGTTTAATGTTATGGTTTCCTGTCTTACTTAAGAGAATAAGTACTTCTCATGTGACTCTGTGTCAATTTGTTCATTATTGAAGAAAGTAATGGGAATAGGTGTCTAATGCACGATGAGAATATACACTACCGGTCAAAAGTTTTAGAACACCCCAATTTTCCACTTTTTTATTAAAATTCAAGCAGTTCAAGGCCAATGAATAGCTTGAAATGGCACAAAGGTAAGTGATGAACTGCCAGAGGTTAAAAAAAGTAAGGT